>JAQQSW010019583.1:0-11019 GCA_028646575.1 Pseudocheirus occidentalis
GACAAAATGGGGTTAATCATCCCATATAGAAGAGGCAAGAGATAACTGTTACAACTTTACTTTCAGTTACTCTCATTGAATTTGGTTTAGGGAAGAAATGACATACACCCTAAACTGGGTATCATGCCACACAGGAGAGTAGGGGGCATGGGAATGAGAGGTAGGATGACAAAGGGGAGGGCAGGGTCTGGGGGAGGGTTGCTGGAAGCACACACTTCAGTAAAGGGACAGGGACAGGATAGAGAACAGAACAAGTGGGGGGCAGGACAGGAAGGAGGGACATATGATCAGACTGTCACAATATTTCCACTGTGGAGATGTCCTGAGTAATTACACATGTACAGCCTGTATTGAATTACTTATCCTTCCAGTGGGGGTGGGTGACGAGGGAGGAACCGAAAAAAATCTAGAATTTAAAGCTCTACAACACATGCAAGTAGGAATTAAGAAACACAAGGACTGGGGCAGGGAGACCCTCCCTGCCCTACTAGAAAGTTAGAGGAGCATTGGAGGAGGGCATAAAAGAGAGCAGATTGGGGCAGGGACTTTACAATGCGATCGCTGTTTTGGGGCTGGGGTAGGGGAAAAAGGGAAAAAAAGAAGATATGTAACTCAAAATCTCGTGGAAATGAATGATGTAAACATGAAAATAAATTACAAATTTTTTAAAAAAAGAAAAAACAGCTTATTCAGCATCAGAGAATTCATACTGGAGAGAAGTCTCATAAAGGTGATGAATGTGGGAAGGCTTTCAGGAGAGGGAAACATTTTATTCCACATTAGAGAAAAGCTTTAGACAGAGGAGACAGTTTACTTAGCACTATATGTTACTGTAGAAAAAAATTGAATAGAATACATCTTAAAACGCCTTCTGCATGAATTCAAAAGTTACTCTGCATCAGAGAGTAAAGTTTATATGAGAGAAAATTTAAGAATATATTAAATATGGGAAGGCCTTCAAGAATAAGATCCAACTTAGCATGGATCAGAGAATTCCTACTGGAGAAATTCCTTGTGAATGTAAATTGTGTAGGAATACCTTTGACTGAAACTCAGAACTTATTCAGTGGCAAAGTATCCTTACTGAAAAGGAAAATTATGAATGTAGTGTTTTGAGAAAGCCTTCCACCTGAAATCAGAACTTACTTGACATCTGGGAAAATGAATGTGAGAATGTCTGTTGTGGCATTACAGAATTTGACATTGGAGAATTCTTACTGGAGGAAAGCCTTATGAAAGAAAGTAATGTGGAAATGTCTTCAGACTCCAGGCACTCCTTATTGTACATCAGAGAAATCATGCTAGAGTAGAGTATTATGCATGTAGTGAATATGGTAGTGTGTTCACACTGAAACACAGGAACAGAGCCAGGATGATGGAGTGAAGCCAGCATATTTTGCTAAATTCTCCCAACACACTCATTCCACAATAATTTTTCAAATGTACCAAACTGAATTGCAAGTGAGAAAGTGAAAGAAAAGTCACAGTGACTTCTATTTCCAACAGGAACCTAGGGAATCAGAGAGGTATGTTGACTGTGAGGTGGGAACTGGCCAGGAGTGTAAGGGTGGAAGCTCAGCAGTGAAAAGCCTAGTGCCCAGGGAAGGTGAGGAGACTGAACATTTGGTCAAAAAGAGATTCCAGGGAACCCTGTGTTTGTACTAGTTGCAGGATCAGATGCCATTTGGCAACTCCTTCACTAATTACTCACTTTTAAGTTGTAAGTCCAGGTTTGAGAGGAGCAGTTACAGTGGCAAGGGAGCAGAAAATCTTACCTAGTTAAGGTAAGATACCAACTTGCAGATGCACAGGGCAGTGACCTGACTTCTCCCTGGATCACACTACCTTAGAAGCAGCAAAAACTTACAAGTCCCTAGACTTAATGACAGAAAGCACTAGGACACAAAAATTAGAAGACCAGATTGCACTGCTGCCCCCAGAAACAATCAGAGCCCAACACTAACAAAAAGTTCAAACTAAAAGAAACAAGCTAGAAAAGCGAGCAAGTACAGAAAAAGAATCTGACAAAAACAGTGAACCTTGAGACAAACTCAAAGACAATGATGCATACATCTCTACAGCAAAAGCCTCCAAGCAAAATGTAATTTGGACACAAGACCAAAATGAATTCCCTGACAAGCTCAAGAGAATTTTTTTTAATAGAGAAAAATTTAAGTCAAGTAAGAATGATAGTGCAAAGTTTAGGAGAAGAAATAAGAGCCCTTATGACACAAGAATTAACAGCTTGGTAAAAGATATACAAAAAAAGTTCTGAAGAAAATAACTTCTTACAATTCAGAATTGAGTAAATAGTTAAAGAGGGACAAAAATTTCACTGAAGAAAATAAATTTCAAAAATTAGAATTGGTCAAGTGGAAGCTAATCCACGAGACTTTACGAAACAAAATGTTGTCCAAAGACTGAAAATATTCATGTCAGTGTGAAACATCTTATCAAAGAGACAACTGACCTGTAATATAGACCAAGTAAAGAAAACTTAGGAATTACTGCACTATCTAAAAATCATTAAAAAAGGCTAGACATCATATTTCAATATTATAAACAAAAGCTGTCTAGATATATTAGAACCAATGGAAAGAATCAACTAATTTCCTCCTGACTGGGATCCCAAAATGAAAACTTCTAGGAATATGTGCCAAAAATCCAGAGCTTCCAGGTCAAAGAGAAAATATTGCAAGCAGCCAAAAAGACACTATTTAAAAACCAGGAAAGTATCATAAGAATCACATAAGCTACAAGAGCAGAGGGCTTGGCGTATGATGTTCTAGATAGCAAGAGACTTTGCATTATTACCAGGAATGACCTACCCGGCAATACTGAGAGTAATGTTAAAAGGGGAGGGGGGCAGATAGTTAATAAAATAGAGGATTTTTCAAGTGTTCATCATGAAAAGATCACTACTGAATAAAAAAATATAGCACTTAAACACAAGGCTCAGAAAAGCATAAAAAGGTAAGAATGAAGGAGAAATCATTAGGGAATTCATAATGGTAAATTGTTTTCATTCCTAAGTATACTCCTTAGAACCCCTAAGAAGTTTTTCATCCTTAGGGTAGTTAGAAGGAGTCTACTTTGGAAGAGGGCATAAGTACGAGTCTAGTATATTGAGATAATTTCAAAAGAAAAATGGATGGTTGAGAAAGGGGCACACTGGGAAGAAAAGGGTAAGGAGAGGAAACATGGGGGAAATTATCTAATAAATGATGTGCAAGGACAATGTTTTACAGTATAAGGGGAAATGGGGATAGAGCAGGAAATGTTTGAGTCTCACTCTCATCTGAACTGTTTCAGAAAGGGAAGAACTACACACACATGTGCACACACACACATGCACAAGCTGGATATAGAAATTCATCTTGCCCAAGAAAGAAATAGTCTGGGAAGGGGTTAAGAAAATGGGGGGGTGCTTATAAGGAGGGTAGATTGAGAAAGGCACTAGTGAACATCAAAACAGCTTCTTAAAGAGGGGAAAGGATAAAGAACAAAAAATAGAAGACAATAGAATGGATTGCAGTACATAGCAATCATAGCTGCACATGAATGGACCAACTCACTAGGAAGACAATATATTTACTAACAGCAATATTGTAAAGATAACTGACTTAGCCACTGTGATCAATACAGTGGTCCACAACACCAAAGAACTCATCATGAAAATTGCTTTCCTCCTGAAGACATAGAATTGATTAATTCTGAATGTATATTTTGAAGCATATTTTTTTTCTGTCCTTTATTTTTCTTGCTCCTCTCCCCCTGTGCAGAATATGACTAATAAAAATATGTTTACATGAAATATGAAATGTGAGATGTGCAAATTAAGAGATATCTCTACTCTAAATGCTCATGTGGACTGGCTGACCTGGGGTAGAGCCTTCTGAGCCTGAACTTGTCTTAGCCTCATTTGGACACACTGTACCATTGATGGAATCCTAATAAAACTGTTCCCAGCACCAATATTCTAGCTTCCTTACAGACCCACTGAACAGCAGGCCCACCTAGCCACTCACCCCCTCCTCTACCCTGGTTCAATATCCTAACTTCATATATGCCTCACTACTCACTAGAACAGGTATGTCCATGAACTCAGATTTCTCACAGAAACAGCAGGTATGTCTGTGTGATGGGATCCCAACCGCTTCCTCTAGCTATCTTCTGCCCTCAGAACCATTCCTCACATTTCCCACAAAAACAGCAGATGTGTGTCCATGCACTCAGCCACAGTCACATTCATGTAGTGTAGTACAGGGCCATAATATTCAACCAATCAGAAAGCAGCACCACCAGGATGTCCAAGCAGGATGTGGACCCCAAAATACTACAAGGGACTTTCCCTAAGTAGGCACTTGGGCAATAATAGCAAAAGATGTCCTTTAGGTGAACTGATGATGTAGAGAGGTTTATTAAAATAACATTTTCCTATATACATACCTTCCCAAATGGATATTTCTGTATGCATTGTGAGTAATTGTATTTATAGTTCCACTGTGGCTGGCATCCCTCCCCTATTACCTAATCTCTTAACCACCCCTCCTGCCTTTTTTAATATTTGTAATTTCTGTTATGTAATTGCATCTTTACACTATAAAAATCCATCTTGTTTCCTTTGAAGTTACTATTTCCTCTTGGAACTCAGCCCACTTCATGAGAGGCATCAATCTCAATAAATAAATGCCTACCCTTGGCTAAGGGATGGTCTGACTTTGAATGCTATGAGATGGTTCTACCACAGTATATCATGAAACTGCAACACCTTGAGCTCAAGTTTGAGCTGTCAAATTATTCCTCCTTAAGCAAGAAGAACAAGAACCAACCAACCATCACCAGTAAGATCAAAATGGGTACATGATTTAGAAATAAAAGGTGATATCATAAGCAAGTCAGATGAGCACAGGAAAATTTACCTGTCAGATCTGGTGATAAGGGAAGAGTTTATGACCAAACCAAACATAGAGAAGATCACAGGAAATAAAAGAGATAACTTTGTTTACATGAAATTTAAGCTTTTTAACAAACAAAATCAATTCAGCAAAATTAAAAGAAAAACAGAAAAAATGAGGAAAAAATTTTACATCAGGTATCTTAGAAAAATGCTTCATTTCTCAAATACAGAGGGAATAGAGTCAAATTTATTTAGAAAAATAATAGCTAGTCCCCAATAGATAGTCAAAAATATGAATAGGCAGTTTTTAAAGAAATCAAAGTTGTCTATAGCCATTTAAGAATGTTCTAAATCACTATTGATTAAAGAACTACAAACTGAAACAAATCTGAAGATAGAACCTCACACTTCTCAGATTGCCTTACATGACAGAACAGGAAAATGACACGTGCTGGAGGAGATATAGCAAATGGCAGAATTGTGAATAGATGCAACTATTCTGGACAACAATTTAGACCTATTCCCAGTAAGCTATAAAACTTTCCTTACCCATTGACCCAGCAATACCACTACAAGGCCTGTATCACAAAGAAATTTATTTTTTATAAAGAGGAAAAGGACACATATGTACAAAAATGCTAATAGCACCTCTTTTTTACGGTGGTAGAGAATTGGAAATTAAGGAGATGCCCATCAATGGGGAAATGGCTGAACAAGCTATGATATATGATTTTGGGGGAATACCATTATTTTGGCATAAGAAATCATGAGGGGGAGAAAGAATATTCTGGGAAGCTGTTGGAATATGTCAGAAAATTCCAAACTCTCAAGATTTTCCCCCACAAAGGAGATGAAAATAACACCTCAGGGTGAAGAGGGAGTAAAAATAAATAAGAGTGGGGGCAGAACAGGGGTCCTTCTGCTTCTGGCACAATCTGAGATCTAAAGAACAACCCAGGATGAAGTTTGGTCCCTGTGAAGAGTGAACACCTCCAGATTAGGTCCTAGGTCAGCTTATACAAAAAGCAGCATTGAGGTTGGCTGCATTGGGAGGTTGCCTCAGCCATAGCCATAGCAACTTTTACCCTTGGGACAATGAGGGGTGTTGGGGTATCTGAGCCAGGAAGAGCAAGGGAAAAGGAATACTAGACCCAACTGTGTTGTGAAGATGTCCCCAGGATATGATATGTGAGTGCAGAAGCAGTGGGGCAGCTGGCTGTTGTTACTTACAGGAGGCTGCAGGTCTCCATTCTAGTTCCAGGACAGAGGGAAGAACTGAAGCAGAATCTGAGGCCAGAGGCACCATTTCCCATACCCCAGGACTAGATGTGATAACAATAAACGCAACTTACTACAATTTTTAAAAATTGGTTCAAGAGGTAAAGGAGAAAGAATTCAACCATAGAGAATTATTATGGGAATAGAGAAGACTCGGCTTCCTCTTCAGAGGAGGACACTGAAGCAAAGAAACTCTCTTCTACTCCAAAGAGTAAAGTCAAATGGTCACCTGCTCAAAAAGAAGTCATAGAAGAACTATAAAAATCAAATAGAGAGACTGAGGAAAAGCTAAAAACTAAAAAAATAAAATAAGAACAATCCAAGAAACACAAGAAGATTATGAAAAGATAGGCAACCAATTAGAAAAGGAGACCCAGAATCTTAAGGAAGAAAAAGACTCCTTGAAAATCAGAACTGGGCAAGGGGAAGCCAGAGAAGTCATAAGAGATTGAGAAATAATAAAAGAAAATATAAAGAATGAAAAAAAAGACAGAGTGAAATATTTCATAAGAAAAACAACTGGGCAGCTAGGTGGCGCAGTGAATAGAGTACCAGCCCTGGAGTCAGGAGGACCCGAGTTCAAATCCAGTCTCACACACTTAACACAAAAACTAGCCATGTGACCTTGGACAAGTCACTTAACCCCAACTGCCCTCCAAAAAGCAAAGAGAGAGAGAGAGAGAGAGAGAAGAGAAGAGAAACAATTGATTTGGTCAGCAGATCAAAAAAACATAAGAGTAATCAGACTACCTGAAAGCTGTGATAAAGGGAAAAGAATTTTTTTTATAGTTACAATGGTTACTTAATTTTTAGAATATAAATAAATTCATTTATTTTCTTGTTTACATCATTCATTTCCACGAGATTTTGAGTTACAAATTTTCTCCCCATCTTTTCCCTACCCAACACCTCAAAACAGCCATCCCACTGAATAACCCCTCCCCCAGTCTGCTCTCTCCTATGTCCTCCCCCTCCTCCCTCTGACTTTCCAGTAGGGCAGGATGGATCTCCCTACCACAGAGCCTGTATATCTTAATTCCCAGTTGGATATAGTTAACAATAATAATAACAATAATAATAATACATATATATTTTTAATATTTGATTATATAACTTTAAATTCTAGATTCTTTAAGGGAAAAGAATCTTGATGCAATCATACATGAAATAATCAATGTAAATTGTCCTGATGCATTAGTACTGGAAGAGAAAGTAGAAATAGACGAAATTCACCTGAAAGAGATTCTTGAGAAAAACCCACAGGAATATCATAGTGAAATTCCTAAATCCCAGCTCAAGGATAAAATATTATGAATAACAACAACAACAAAACAATTTAATATTACAGTGTCACAATTAGAATCACACAAGACCCAGCAGTGGCGACACTAAAATACCGCAGGTGTTGGAACCCTATGTATCAGAGAGCAAAAGAACTGGGGTTCCTGCCAAAAAGATTATGATAACATAATAGCAACAAATAGAAACAAAGTTAATCATTATCCCAAGTGAAAAAAAAGGAATTTTAATGAACTGTCAGACTTTCAGGACTTTGTTAAGAAAACAAAAACAGAACTAAATAGATTTATCAAACAAGAGCCAAGAAAAATACAAGGTACATACCACAGGTGAATTACAAGGGACTCAATAAGGACACACTATTTGCCTTTTATATATGTAAAATGTAAAGCGTATGTCTAAGACTATTATTAGTGACTGGGTTTTTCATAGGAAAGACTAGGGTAGAACTGAGCATGATATGACTTTAAAAAGTAAACTGTTTAGGAACAGTTAAAAAGAGTAACTGTTTTATACAAATGATGTATGAGGAGAGCTGACAGAGGAATTAGATGGGAAGGAAAGCTATTAGTTCTGGAAACCTACTTTCATCTGGCATGGGTTGAAGAGGCAACAATACATATATATCTAGAAGAGTATAAAAGCCTCCTAAATTCAGAAAGGGATAAAATGCTAAAGGGAGAAAAGATAAGGGAATGATCTCTAGAGGGCAAGGTTAGGGAACAGGTTAAAGGGGCAGGGTATAGAAGTGTGTTTAGAATGAAGGGAATGGGAAAATAAGGGAGGGATCCTTGGGGTGGGGGGGTGAGGAGATAGGTTAAGTAATAGGAGGGCAAGGTAGAGGAGTTAGGAAGGATAGGAAATAGATACACAAACATAAAAACAAAGATCACAAGTAGAATTTCTTAGGGAAAGCATATGTCTATATATTATGTAAACACATAATAAACACATATACATAAAACTATACATCAATATATCCCAGCTTAATTTTAACCTCTGTAAGGGGAAAGGGAAGGGAGGAAAGGAACAAAGTGAAATGTGCATAAAAGAAAACTTACAAGGAAGCAAAGATAGACAGTTCTCAATACAACCTGTAGTATTTATTGTATGGGCTTTCTTGAAATGCAAATTTATTGCTATAATATTTTGAATCCTCTTACATTAAGCAGTGCACATGACATGCTTTTTCTCCTTTTCTTAATTTGTGTTTAAGTTTCAATATTTAAACGTATAATATATTTCTTTTTCTTTTCTTATTGTGTACTTAAGTTTTAGTAATTAAAAAAAAAAAAGAAAAATCATGAGGGGAATGTTTGCAGAAAAACCTGGGAAGATTTATATGAAGAGGGGCAAAGTTAAGTGAACAAAAACAGGAGAGCATCACACTTGGTGATTGCAATATTATAATCGTCATCAACTCTGAAAGACTTAGCAACTCTGATTAAAAAAAAACAAAACAATCCAATACAATCCCAAAGGACTCATGATGAAAAATGCCATCCATATCCAATGAGAGGACTGATGCATTCTGAGGGCACATTGAAGCATATTTTTTCACTCAGTTTTTCTTAGGGTTTTTTTTTTACAACATGGCTAATATGGAAATGTTTCATATAACGTCATATGTACAAGTGATTTATAACTTGATTTCTCAAATGGGTGCGGGAGGGGCTGGAGAAAGGGAGAGAATTTCGAACTCAAATTTTTAAAAAATAAATATTAAAACCTAATAAAATTATATTTGATTTGTGGCATCTTCTAAACGAGACAGCAAAATAACAAATATATTCCTCTGTACTACAATTTTAGAAAATTTCCAGGTGCTTGGGCAGAATAATATTACAAATATAAAAAGGCGGAAGTCATGGATTCATCCTTTATACACCATAACATAAGAATAAAAACTGGTTCAGGGATCATCACCAAAAGATACCGAACCAAATAATATCTAACAACAAAATCGGTCCTGGTTCTCGGTGATGGGTTCCCAGAGGGGAGAAGACGCGGCGGAGGGAGCTGAAGGGGAAACAGAAAGGAAGCGGCAGAGGAAGCGGCGGGGAAGAGACGAGGGAGGGAGGGAGGGAGGGACAGCGCAGGCAGCTCAGGAAACGAAAGGGGAAAGCAGCGGAGGAAGAGGCGGAGGAAGAGGCGGAGGAAGCGGCGGAGGAAGCGGCGGAGGAAGACGGGGCGGAGGGAGCGACAGGAAAGGAGCACAGGCGGAGGCAGCTCAGGAAGCGGCGGCAGAAACTGCGGCTGAGACAGCAGAAGGAGCAGCGGCTCTGGAGGAAGCGGCAGCTGTGGACGGCAGGCTCGTTGGCCTGGAGTCCCCCTAAACGGAGCAGAAATGGCGGAGAGTCCAACTAAAAAGGCGGCGACTGCTGGGGCCGAGACTGCAGGGAGCCCGCGCCCGGACGGCGGCGAGAACGGCGGCGGAGGGCCTCCCTCTCTATCCGACGTCGGTGCGGCGGCCAACGGAACTGGCGAGCCGGGCGGTACCAGTGGGGCGGGCGGTACCGGCGGGGTCGGCGGTACGGGCGGGGCGGACAGAACCGGCGAGCCGGGCGGTACCGGCGATGCGGACCCTACCCGCGGGGCGGGTGGAACTGGCAAAACTGGCGGGCCGGGCGGCACCGGGGGGCCGGACGTTGATGTTGGGCCGCGCGTTCCCCTTGGGCCGTGTGGAGGCTTGGACCCGTGGGCCGGGTTCATGGGTGTTGCCCCGCCCTGCAGAGGCCTGGACCCGTTGCTTCACTTCTTGACTGCTCCCGGGCCGAGCAGACGCCTGGACCCGCTGCAGTACCTGATGCCCGTGCCCTCGCCTGTTGCCATGCCAGTCAGACGCCGGGACCCGGTGCCTGCGGCCTCTCCTGCTGCTGGGCCAGGGGGAGGCCCGGATCCCCTGCCTGATCCGTTGCGCGTTCCCTCGCCTGGGCCTGTGCCCTCACCTGTTGCTGGGCCGGGGGGAGGCCTGGATCCCCTGCCTGACCCGCTGCGCGTGCCCTCACCTGGTCCAGTGCTCTCGCCTGGTCCAGTGCACTCACCTGTTCCCGTGCCCTCGCCTGGTCCTGTGGCCTCACCTGGTCCTGTGGCCTCACCTGGTCCTGTGCACTCGCCTGTTCCTGTGCCCTCTTCTGTTGCCGTGGCCTTGCCTGTTGTTGGGCCTGGGGGAGGCCTGGACCCCCTGCCAGACCAGCTGCCTGTGCCCTTTCCTGTTGCCGTGCCCTCTCCTGCTTCGGGGCCGAGCACAGGCCTGGACCCGCTGCCTGACCCACTGCCGGGGCCCTCCTCTGCTGCCGACGGGGCCCCCACTCTCAGTTCCTTGCCTGTCTGGGACCCGACAGTGGCCTCAGACTGGGACAACGAGCGCCCCACTCCACAGTGCCTGCTGCGCATCAAGCGGGACATCATGTCCATTTATAAGGAGCCTCCCCCCGGGATGTTCGTTGTGCCTGATCCCGATGACATGACAAGGATTCATGCAATGATCACAGGCCCCTTTGACACTCCTTATGAAGGCGGTTTCTTCTTGTTCCTGATTC
>JAQQSW010019584.1:0-11019 GCA_028646575.1 Pseudocheirus occidentalis
ATCCATCTATCCATCTATCAATCGATCTATTATCCATTCATTCATCTATCCTTTTATTCATTCATCTATGCATTTATTTATTTACCTATCTATCCTTTTATTTATTCATCTATCCATCTTTCCATTCACCCATCCATTCACGCATCTATCTACCCATTCAGTCATTCATCTATGCATTTCTTCATTTACCTGTCTGTTCATTTCTTTTTGTTTATGTCTTTTTATTTTCATTTCACAATTCCCTTCCTTTCCTTCTCCCCCACCAACTGAAAAGGCCAGAAATACGATATCCACCTTTCCTAATAAGAACTTGTAAAGACAAAGTACTTTGAAAGACCTAAGAATTCTAACCAATCGTGATTCTAGAGGAATGACGTTGAAGCATGCTACCCTATTCCTGTCAGAGAGGTGGTGGATTGAAGGCACAGAATGGGCCATACACTTCTGGACGTCTAGAGAGGAACCTTGTTTCACTGGATCATCTATATTTGTCACAACGGTTTTGTTTTTCCTCTTTTTTCAATGGAGGTGGAGTTGGTAGGAGGGAAAGAAAATAGGATCTTGTTTAACCAGAAGGAAAAAGTAAAAAAATTCTCTAAAGAAACATTCTCTGTGTTATTCCTGGGAAATACATTCCGGCGTTTCTCACGGCACAGAATTGGGAAACTCTTTCTTATGTCAAACTTAAATCTCTCCGGCTATGGTTTAAGCCTTTTTCCTGGGGTGCTTTCAACGAAAACAGAAAACCTGCTGGTGGTAATTGACTCGATACTAACTCAGGTTTCCCTCTCACCTTCAGGCTTGTGAAATGCTTTTCTCACAACTTCCCTGGGTCAGGTGGCACAAGCATGATCACCCCTATTTTGCAGGTAAATAAGCTGAGATTTGGGGAGATGAAATCACATGCTCCAAATCACACACTAAGTGGCAAAGTCAGAGTTTTAACTAAGACCTTCTGACTTCAATTCTAGGGCTCTTTTTACTACACCAAACAAATGTTACTAATAACGCTATTATTCTTATGAATAGTAACAGCTTCATAAATCCAGAGATCCAAGGACCACAGAGACCATCTTGTCCAACTTTTCCACCCCTCTTATTTTACTGAGAAGCAAACGGAGGCCATGGAGGGTATCTTGCCTACAATTATGCAGTTAGTCAGTGTCAAAGGGAGGATATGAACCCTGAGTTCTGACAATGGTCAGTGCCCATTTCACTGAACCATGACGATCTTCGTTTTATTCAATCTTCCCTTCTCTTGTTTGGCCTATTTTCTGTCCTTTCTGCTAGACATTTGGGTGGAGCGGTGGGTCTAGAGTGAGGAAGACAAGCTCTAAGACTTCACCAGCTGTGTGACCCTGGGCAATTCTCTCTGCCTCAGTTTCCTCAAGTGTAAAAAATAACAGCACCTTGTCTTCCAGGGTTTTTGCAAAGATCAAATGAGACAATATTTGTAAGGTGCTTCCCAGTTCTTGGCATATAGTAGGCACTTAATAAATGTCTGTTTCCTTCCTTCGTCCTTCCTTTGTGGTATCTCTCTAATTACTGTGTCAAAATGCCTTCTTTCCATCCTACTCTCAGAACATAGAAACTATAGTTGTAGGGAGAACAGTGAGAACCATCTTTTACATAGCGCCTTATCATTTTCTTTTGACTGGTGGGGGGAGAATCTCCAAGAAGTTGTTAAATGTTAGACAATTTTCTTATCACATAAACACCCACCAAGGATTTCTCCATAGATGAGTGCCGGGGGATACTTTGTTTCTCTTTGGGTCTAACATTCTAACTTGAGTTCTCTTGGAATATACAAAACCCAAAGCCCACCTGGATCAAATGACTGCAGTATCAGCAGTTAGACAATGTCATCTCCAGACAACAAGAAGAGAGTAGTCAAGCCCTGTTATTCAGAGACAGCAATGTGGTAACTTTCTTCAGTAAGAGAAATTGTTTTTATGCATACAGTGAATGCACACAACAGAATGGCATTCAGGTCAAGGAGGCATAATTATTATGGAAATGGTTTATTAGCATTTGGCAGCTTAAAACCCCCCATAATAACAACCCCCAAGTCTGTAAGCATCATGAGGAATGGGAGGAGCAGAGCAGTTTCTAACAGCATTAACTAAATTTTGAGTTCAATGGAGAATTTTTAGAGATGTTAGGGACTATATTTTCCCTTTAACTTCAAGTAAGTAGCTTCATTGGGAAAAGAGAGCAGATACTACTCAAAGAAGACACATAAATCAGAGTCACAGGTCTGGGGGCAGAACCTTTGCCTGTTCAAAGTATGTCCTTGCCCATCGACTTCTACTATGATTTTGAAGATGCTCTATTTTCATTTGGGAATATATCTACCATGTCTTGCTAACATTTTAGCCATCTCTAACCCTTAGCCTCACAATCAGGTAACATTTATAGAGCACTTTAAAATTTGCAAAGCATTTTACGTAGATTGTCCCTTACAACAACCTTGGGAGGTAGCCCTATTATTTCTCCCATTTTATAAAAAAAGAAAGGCTGAGGCTGGTAAAGTGACTCACCTAAGGTTACAAATAAGTCTTTAATGAACCACTACTGAAGATTTAAGTGAATTTGGGGAGCTTGTTATTTAGAGCACTGGTTCTCACCCTTCCTAATGCCACGACCCTTTAATACAGTTCCTCATGTTGTGGTGACCCCCCCCCAACCATAAAATTATTTTGGTTACTACTTCATAACTGTAATTTTGCTACTGTTATGAATCATAATGTAAATATCTGATATGCAGGATGTATTCTCATTGTTACAAATTGAACATAACCCACAGGTTGAGAACTGCTGATGTAGAGGAACGCTAATGTAAATTTTAAAAATTTGATTCAATTTAATAACTATTTAATAACTATTAAGTACAAAGTATGGTAATTCAAATAAATTGAATTCAAATAATAAAAATAATCCCTGCCTTCAAGGAGCCTATATTTCCTCTGTGTGTGTGTGTATGTGTGTGAATATACTGGGAGGATAGACATACAGTTTAAGTATAAAACCTCTAGGATATGAACATAGGCTCTGAGAATTCTTATCTCACAGATGAGATGTGTCCCCTGGCAAGGTTATATCTGAAGTACACTCTTTTTTTTCTATTTTTTTTTGGAGGGCAATTGGGGTTAAGTGATTTGCCCAAAGTCACACAGCTAGTTAGTGTGTCAAGTGTCTGAGGCTGAATTTGAACTCAGGTCCTCCTGACTCCAGGGCTGGTGCTCTACTCACTGCACCCCTGAGGCACATTCTTATATTAGCTCTTCTCTCCCTGTTCTCCCTATCCCCTCAGATCTGCTTTGTAATTTTGAATGGGAAGGGGGAAGACAGAACTTTTATTTACTGAGTTTCCCTCTACTAATATAGATGGGCAGATGTGTGGCAACTTAGAGAGTATTGCCAAATGTATTTAGAAAGCTAAATGACTTGTTTAGGGTCACAAGATGTCAGAAGGAGGACTTGAACTCAGATCTATCCTGATTCTGAAGTTGGTTTTCTTGAAAACTGCTCTGCCACAGTGCAACTTTTTGAACATTTGACTTCAGCTGGGGCTACCTATGAATGAGAATGGGAATTTTAGGCAAACCTTAGGAAGACTCCCTCCTCCCCTTCAACTTCCATCAGAATTGTTAGGTTACCACAGGTCTAGAACTTTAAACAAAAGTAAAATAAGTTACGGTTGAGAAGAAGAGAGAATTCATCTACTTGGTCTTACTTAAAAATAATTTTAAATAATTAAATCATCTACTTCAGGAGAGGGAAGTGGGGACAACAGAGCCATCAATCAGGGAAGACAACATAGCCCAATCAAAGTGCCAATAAAAGCAAGGGCTGAGGAGACTAACAGAAAACAAAATTTTCAAGGACAGAAAAAGTGTTTCTGAGTCTACACATGCACAGAAGGAATGGCTATGATGTACTTAGCTCTGACTTCTGCAGGATTGTGAAACACACACACACACACACACACACCAGCAAAAATAAGCAAACCAGCTTGATTCAGAGGTGGCACTGCGCTTTCCCTTTTTTAGCCTTAATGGTTGGCAAAGAAATCACAGCCACCCGGATCAAGAACGTGAGTATCTGACAAGAGCTCTTGTTATGGCAACTACCTCTCTAGCAGCAAACTTAAGATTTGTTGCAAGTAAAAAACCACCACCAACAAAAAACCAAGTTCTCAGTGCCTGCTGGACAGTGATTTCTGGCTATGACTCTTAATTTATTTGTATGTCCTATTGCTGCCACAGAAACCAACCTGGGCTCCCTGCACTCATTGCAGGGTGGGAGGGGAGTGTTATTTATCTGTATTCACAAGACATTAAATAAAACCCTTCTATGCTTAATATCCTGTTAGTTTCATTGACTAAACCCTCAGGAGAGGCAGCATGAAGTTGTATATCAAAAACCAGCCTCATTTGGCAGACAAGTGAAGAATCTTAAGATACAGAGAGATTAAGGGACTTGTCCAGGGTCACACAACTGGTGTGTTCCTGATCTGGGATTTGAAGCCAAAATCTTTTTACTCCAAACCCAGGGCCCTATATAAGTTATGCTTGGGGCTTTATTACTCTTATCTTAAGTACCACATCACAAATCAAGGCAAAAGTGACTTAATTAGCCCTATTTTTTTTTCTTCAGAGGGAATCTTTTTTTAGTAAGTACAGTGCAACCAATGTGTGAACTGAAGTATGACACCTGACACTATAGACTTAGGTATAATCATGGAAGGGGGTGGGTGTCTTTTAGAAGATCTCTTTAGCTTGTCTTATCAATCAGGGTTTCTCTGGGGTACATTAGAATCTGATTTGCATTTCTCTTGAAATAGGGCCTCAGCTCCCCTGCAACAACTCAGATTAACAGGATATTAAGCATAGAAGGGGCTTTATTTAATGTGATAGAAAACACAAATGGGTTTACGCACAAACTCAACAATTAGAAAAACTCTCTTTTCTTTTCTTGAGGGTATTAAGTAACCCTCCCTCTGGCGGATCCCATGTTTTCTCAGTACCTTTACCAGTCACAAGACTTATAGTATCTGTGAAGGGATAGTTATGGATTGCTTTTCAATGCATGTGACTCCCTGCTATGCTGATTCTTTTTTCTTCTCTGCACCATAAAGATGGTATAGCCTGTGGGCCCCCTCTTTCAGTCTAGGTGAGGCAGAGATGCCAATGTTAGACAGAAAGTAATGTGGAAAGAGAGACGGGCCTTGAGTGAGAGAAAAAGCATAAATGGGAGTCAGTCAGTAAACTAATATTTATTAAGTGCCAGGCACTGGGCTAAGTAAGGGCTGGGGATACAAAGAAAAGTCAAATAAAGTCCCTGCCCTCAAGGAGTGTACAGTCTAATGATGGAACATAATACACAAAAGAAAGTTGAAAAGTGGTGATGGGGTACTCATGGAGGAATGATGGAGAAGTCCCTAGGTGTGAGCAGAATGGGAAATGAAAGGCTGACTTGAGTACCCTGCTTAAATAGAAGTTCTAGGAGTAGCTCTCTACTCTCTAGTCCAGCAGTTCTCAACCTGGGGGTTGAACAACTCTTTCATAGGGGTCACAGGGGTCACCTAAGACCCTTGGAAAACATATTTCCAATGGTCTTAGGAACCGAGGCACCGCTCCTCTATCTGTCTCCTACACCCACCTATTAGTATTAAAGGGTCATGGCATTAGAAAGGTTGAGAACCGCTGCTCTAGTTGGAAGAAGGTGAAAAAGGTCTCTGGTGGGTGGGGGGTGTTACCTGGCAAGACTGCATAGATTTGCTCAGACCTCCCTCTTTGTGGTCTGTAGGCAGGGATCTTTGTGTCTCCATATTTGACCCTCTGAGTCTTGTATGTGTCTCCATCTGGACTATCTGCTTCACTCCATTTTCTTTAGATGGCCAAGCTAAAGGTCCAGCTCAGGTATGGGAAATCCATTCCTGGGGTATCCCATTGCTGTTGTCATTCTGAAGCTATCAGTTTCATTCAGTGCTGGCAAAGCAATGGGAACCCAAGATAAGGAGACTTCTCACCTTTCTAGGGAATTTATATGTCATTCAGTAGAACAGAGAGGGGGAAAGAGTGACATATTTTTGGCAATTAACAAGACATGTCAGCTTTGTTAACACTGGCAGGAAAAGAAGTAGCTTACAATCCCACAACTTGAGACATTGATAAAGGAATGAAAATAGTGCTTGTCTTTTTTCTCCTTCAACAACCACAGACTAGTCCTGAAAATGGTCACCTCACAAATTCTCTGTAACTACCTGGAGTTACTTAGCACAGTGCCCAAATATAGAGTAGGTGCTTAATAAATGTTGATTGATTTATTGATTGGATCAACCTGTAAAACTTGATGGGAACTCTAACTGTTGTCACCTATCTTGAAGAGGCACGATGAAATTTAGAGTTTTTCCTGTCTCAGAAAAGTCTGGTGCCCCAACCTCCCTCTATTCCATCTTGAGCTTTAGTACCATTATTGAGTTGCTCTTGGAAAAGTTAACCAAAGAGTAGCACTGATAGTTCTTTGGGGGATAAACTCTGCCTGTGTCTAACAATCCATGGAGAATGGTTTCTTATAGCAGTATCTATGGTCTCTGGTATAGATGTATGAACTTCCAAATCTCTGTAGTGATCAGACTTTCCAAAGCTTATATTTCATTAATATGCCACTAAGAATCAGAATATCCCCTCTCTCCTTGTAGAATATTAATCAGAAATTCTAACACATAGTGTGGGAAATCTGATATAGGATTACTTCATCTAGAGGGATTTAAGGCTGTGGGGTGAAGGTTTTAATTCTAAATCTGTGAAGTAAACAGAGCCAAGAAAATCATATACACAATGACTACAGTAATGTAAATAGAAATAACTACCAAAAATCATAAGCAATGTTGAAAAATTATGATAAATGAGTACGGTTTGAAAGAAGAGATCAGGAAACGCTCCCACCTCATCCCTTTGTAGAATGTGGTCCACAAATGTTGCACATTGCACCTATTTTCAGACTTCCACATTTTGATTAATTATGCTGATTTCTTTTTTTTTTTTGCTTTAAAATACTTTTTGTTATGTGAAATGGCCCTCTCTCTGGTAGAGAAAAGGGGAAGGATTCTGGGGAAAAACTATGGTGATACAAAAATACATCAATACAAACATTTTACAATCCTGAAATGCAACATATTCATATTGACCTCCATGACAAGAAGGCAAATCAACTCTTTGAGAGTAGTATAATTTTCCTTCCTGCCTATCCATCTAACTCTGATAATACATATGTTTTTAAGTTCTACTGTGGGAATCATGTATTTAATAATGGCCTAGGTATTAATCATTTAATCATAGATTTTTGGTGCTAGAAGAGAACTGACATGTCATTTTTTGAGTCTAATCTTGTACTTTATAGATAAAGAAACTAAAGATTAGAGAAAAATGTCTTTCTAGTTAGTGGCAAAGTCAAGAATGGAACCCAAAGCTTCTGAAATTTAGATCTCTTTCTGTCACTTAGTGATGCCTTCCAGTGTATTTTAAGGACACATACCCTAGTACGGTCTAATCACAGAATCTTGGAGTTGGAAGAGACTCCAGAGGTCATCTAGAGCAATCCATATTTGAAGAGGGAGTCTTCCTCAGTAACATTCTTGAGAGGCAGCTGGTTATGCCTTCTCTGCTTAGGGAAGCATAGGACTAAAGGAAACTGTCTTCTTGAATGGTCAGGGAATCCTAAGTGGAATGGGACCATGGGACACCTTTATTTCCTGTCACTGTACCTTGGCTGTGTTTCTGACTCCATGAACTTTGACAACATGACGACTTCTCATTGGAACTTTTTCAGCCTTTGGAGTCTTCTTACCTGGAACATTCCTCCACTACGTTGACTCTCTTCTTTCATTGGCGAATCCCTTTCAGGTCTTCATTTGGGTAACAGCTGGTCACGCTTCATCCCCTTCTCAGCCGTATTTTGCCTCTATGGATTTTAACACCACGCTCTCTTGTGGCTATGTCCTCTGGATCTCCCTTCATGTCTCTTTTATGTTCTCTTTTTCCCATTAGAATATAAGCTCCTTGAGGGTAGGGACTCATTCTTCTGGTTTGTAATTATGTTCCCATTGCTTAGCACAGTCACTGGATCAGTAGATGATAGCAGCAAAGAAATGAAGCAGGCATCCCAAAGCAAGATGCAGAAGTTGATTGGCACTATCTATGTATCCTCTTGCCATACTGACCCTGAGTAGCTTCTAGTCCCAGTCATGGAAGTTGACAGAATAAGGTGCTATTCCAAGAATGGGGCCTTTGGATCCCCAAATATTCCCTTATTTCTATTTCCTCCACGACTCTCTGTGGCCTGCTTCTGGTGCAGAATAAGAGGAACAATGGTGAAGCACGCTGCTCACTCCCCCACAGAGAAATGATGGACTCAAGGTAAAGAATGAGTGCCCCCATTTTGGGAAGTGGCGAAGGCAGGAATTTGTCTTATTTGGATATGGATATTTGGTATGAAGATTTTTCTTCACCCCTCTCCTTTTCACCCCACCCCCCACAACCTCCCCAATCCCTACCCAGAGAAGGCACTCAGAGGGAGAGAAAATTTTTGTTAATTGAAGAAAAAAGAAGCAAAATAGACCTTCGAGAATATTCTTCCTTTCTTGTAAAGCAGGGCAATGACATTTTTATAGTAAAAGAAAAAAAAAAGCTCTCAATACTTAGCTACAGGAGGCTTTGGAGATGGAGAAAGTGAATAAGTCTTGAAAAAACATTGTTGTTTTGCCCTTGAGCAGGAGGAGAAATCTTAGGGAAAGTAAGATGAAGAGTGGGACACGGATGATTGACAGAGTTTGGCCGGATTCAAGGAATTTAAGTGGAAATTTGATTTTAAGTGAGCAAAGTGAGAGAAGTAGAAGGTGACCAGTATATCTGATGACTTCTTTAGCCTCCCTGAGGTCAGTTGGAACACTCTGGGCCTCAAGGAGAGGAGTGTCTGGAGTGGACACATCAGTTGAAGGTACTTTCCTCTGGGCAGAATGATGACAGCAGAGTTTCTGTGTCTCCTCTATATTTCCCACCCCTCCTGTCTGACAGGGCAGATGTTAAACCCAAAGTTTTCCTGTCCTTTTAAAGCTTGTTTACATGTTTGTTTAATTAGTTCTAATGCTTGTTTAGATAAAGTGACTGATCATAATCGCTTCTAGTGTGTATGCTTCATGATTTGTGAATAGGAAGTAGTCAAGAAGATAGTGTCAAGGCAAAATATACAGGCAAGAGAGAAAAGAACATCGAGCATGGACCTTTTCTGTTGTCATCGTGACTGGGGGCCCTGAAGATAATTAGAGAGAATCTAATTGATTTCATGTTTTATAAAATATAATTTTCCAAAGCAGAACAAGCAGGAGTTCAATTTTTTTCAGACCAAAATGAAAGCTGAAAATAGTAAAATTATCTCTGACAGGAGAGGGCAGAGTGGCTGTTGTGGTAACAGCGCTTTCCCTCATTGTTCCTTCTCACCATGCTCACAGACTTAGGCTCACCCTCTGCCCACAAAAAAACCCAGTGGGGTTTGTTTTATATTTTATATTATTTGGGGAACTTCTTCTATTGCAAATTGGCAACTGTAAATTATAAAATGTTTTTTTTTTGAATTAGAAAGTTGCCTGCATCACTGAGAAGTTAAACAACTTGCCCAGAATCATACAGCCAGTCTGTGTTGGGGACAGGATTTTAATCCCCATTTTACCGATCCTGAGGCCAGCACTCTACCTTATTCAAGGTGTTCAAGTTCCTTTTCAGAATGGAAGTCAAGCGTCTCTGAAAAATTCTGATCAAGTTTGTTTTGGGGAAATACAAGAGTCATTTTCCTCCATTTTGAAGGGGATTTCCATCCAGTTTTCATTAACCAAAGAATTCTAGAGACAGAAAGAACCTGGTCTAGCTTCTAGCCTTCAGGCAGTGACAAGCTAGCAATATTGTAGGCAATCACAAACTACGTACCTAGAACTTGGCATTTATTGAATTATTACAGAATCAAGTTTTCAGAGCATAAATAATGTCCCTGTGGTAAAAACATCCCGCATTCTTCTTCTATAGCCGTCCACTGGCAACCTAACCATTTGGTCAACAGTTATACAAAATCTTGGACTCTGTTCTGAACAGATTTATAAAATATTAGAACAGAAAGAAAGGGAAGTCTGATGAAGGAAAATAGTGCCCTTGCGACCCTTGATATGACCAGTAAGTTTCCTTTCTAGATCAATTTCCCAATCATAGCCCCATTCTGTAGTCATGAGGATACGTCTTCCTTATTGATTCCCAAAGGTCATTGGTATTGCCGCGATGCTGCCGCCCATTCTCTCAGTCAAGCTGACCAGACTAAATGCCTTTCATTTGTCAAATGCTGACCATGAAGGTGACATTTCTCATCTTCCTTCATTGTGCAACAGTATTGCAGGGAGATTCGGTCTTCTTTCAGTAGCCTGGACTGAAAAAATGACAGCTCGGTCATCAGCAGGAGTCAGCCACTGATAGCAGCACCAGGATGAGAATTCTCTTTGTGCCTCAGGCTTCCTCCTAAGTCCCCAAAGATATCGCCTTCTGACTTTCCCATCAAAAAGGTGTCCTTGCTAGAAGGGCACCCTGGATTCTCTCATTTCTTTTTGCCAACCTTTTGGCTGGAGGGTAAAGATGGTGGGGGGGGGGCAGGGAGAAATGCTGTAGGAAGGAGGGGGTGTGATAGGTGTGCTTCTGTGCATAATATATGAGGCATGGTGATAAAGTAATGTTACTGCTTTAAAAATAAACAAACCCAAAGTCCTTGACTGTTAGAGCTACAGGAGACCTTAAAGTACATCGAATCCAACCCTGTTGGAAGGAAACTGAGACCCTTAGCATTTAAATAACTTACCCAAGGTCACGCAGTCAGTTACCAGTAAAGCTAGAATTGGAATGTAGGTCTTCTATTTTCATTATGCCAAAAATGTTCTGAGCTTCTCTTTGGAAATTTCCTTCAGACTCTGTGGCATATTGT
>JAQQSW010019585.1:0-11019 GCA_028646575.1 Pseudocheirus occidentalis
GAAGAGGATCCAGGGAATCAGAGAGACCACCCAGAGTCAAAATGAAGAAAAGGCCTCCCCTTGGACTAAACTGAGGTTTGTTGGAAATCAAGGGGTGGAAGGATTGTGTGGTTTTCTAAGTACTTTATTTGGAAACTAAAGTTAATGATCGCCCCATGAGTGGAAGATCAGCATATCAAGAATTGTTGATTGAATCAACTCCCTCTTAGGGAAACTAGGTCATTCCTTTTGTTAATTAATTGACTGGATCTTTAACTTGACTGATTGAATCTAAAAATGTGAAGCTGGTTCCCCCCTTAGGGAAACCAAGTGATTCTTCTCTTGTTCCTTGTTACTTTCTGTACTTTTCTTGTTCTAAATATTGTATATAATATTTTGAATTGTTGATACTGTGAATATTGTACTGCATCTTGATTTTGTAATGGAATAAACAGAATGTTCACTAATACTGTGTAATCCGAATCTTAAAAGCTGTTCACAGTAGCATTCTCTCAGGAATCTACTGCTTATTGGCTTTACAACTAGTTAACCCTTAGATAGCACCTTAAGGTCTGCCAAGCATTTTATGAATATTACCTCATTTGATCCTCAAAACAGCTCTAGGAGGGAGGTGGTGAAGGGACCTCTCCAGTAATATCCGAGATCAGGGTATCCTGTCTCTAAGGACCCCACTGCTCCTTGCCCTATGGTAGCTACCTCTCCCTGAGTCCTGAGGGTCTGGGAACACACCTACCAAATTCCTGATGCCTTAATAATCAGCCAGTTGAAGCACCTACTATGTGCCAGACACTGCGCTAAGTGTTGAGGATACAAAAAGGGGTAAAAGAAAGCCTCTGCTCCCAAGGAACTCATAAGCTAAAGGTCAAGTGTCTCTAAGGAATCCCCAGGAGGCACTGAAAGGAGTCAACTGTATATGAGTGCTTAAACCTCAGAACTTGGCAAGAGCTTCTACAAAATAAGGACTTCATTTGTTGTCTTGTTAATTGACTAGATTTAAGAAAGTGATTTAAAAAGTTTTTTTTTCAAAGAGCCAGTTGTCAAAAATTTACTACCACTCCCCTGAGGCATGGTCACCTTTCCAACTAAAGCTGACATGCTCAAGCACCATCAAGGTATCCTACGCAGGACACTGTTCATCACCAGACAAGGGCAAGACAGGAAAAAGTGATGCCCAAATGGACCCAGCTATGGACATTAACCTCCATGGTCTCATTATACTGATCATTCCAGGCTACAAGAAACTTCCAGGAACCTAGACCAATCCCCCTCCTGACATCTGCACTGGTTCTGACTCCTACAAAAGAAAGAGGAAAGGGGGAAGATGAGAGTCTAACCTCACTCCAGTGGGGAGATTTAATTGATGGATGCTAAGGGGGCTAATTCAAATCAGAGTTCCCTAATGCCTTCAGCTCCCTGCTTTCTGCCCCACACCACAAGAAAAGCTCTGGAATGTTTACTTGAAAAATAAAGCAGACAATGTTCAATGTCAGACTCTGCAAGGCACCTAGAACATAGAATATCTGTGAAAAAAAGAGTTTAGGGATCAACTAATGATGTCCAATTTCCTCATTTTAAAAGAGAAGGAACTGAGGCTCTTCCTGAAAAGGGGGGAATTTTCCTCATTATGTAGCTGGGGAAACTGAGGCCAAGAAGAACCCAGGGACTTGGTAAATCTGCTTTGTTATCTGGCAAAGGAATGAGAGCAAATGCCAGTCACGAAACATGGGCACGGAAATCACTGGGCAAGCCTAGACCCACAGATCGTGTGTTCCTGAAGAGTTCGGTCTAAATTTAAATTCTGCAAACCAAGTTTCCTCTTTGGTAAGATGAGTGGGTTAGAAAAAATAGCCTCTAAGGCTTCTTCCTCTTCCGCCGCTCTGACAGTGGGAGCCATCCTTTAAGTAAATGACATTTAAATGGAGCTCGACAATGAAAAGAAACCTGTGGTGAAGGCTTTTTTTATTTTTACTTTGAGATATTTTATGCATTTTGCAGTTGTTTTGAATGGGACTTCCCTTTCTATTCATTCCTCCTAGCTTCTATTATTGCTATGGAGAAATGCTGCTGATTTTGTGGATTTATTTTATATTCTCCTGTTACTGAAGCGTCTGTAGTAACCAGCTTCTTCACAGATTCTTTAAATGTTTTCTCCATAAAACATCATGGCATCAGCAACTAAGGATGATTTTTATCTACTCTTTGCCTATATTTGTGTCTTTAATTTCTTTACCTTAAAGTCACTACTAGTATTTCTAGCACTAGGTCAATTAACAGTAGGGAAAGGTGAAAACTTTGCTTTATTCTTGTATTTACTGTGAAACTTTATTTTTTCTCTGTTGCGTATAATACTAGCTTTTGGTTTTATCAGTTAAAAAAAAAGATCCTCCTGTGCCTTTATTTTGTAGGGTTTTTTTTTTAGCATAAATGAGAACTGTACTTTGTCAAAGGCTTTTTCTATATCTGCTTATATAATCATGTAGCTTTAGATTTTTTTTGTTTTTAACACAGTTAAACATTTTAATTGCATGGAAATGCTTTGTAAAAATGAATAATTTCTCCCTAATTTATCTGATTTCTAATTTGTATGTTCAAATATTGGGTTTTCTTAAAGTAAATATTTACTCTTAAAAGTAAATAATTCTGCATCCCTGTACCTACTTTTTAAATGGAGATTTACATAGCATACTCTCTCCAGGCAGTGGAAATTAATTATCTACCTGAGTTCTAGTACCAAATTTGTTACTAGTTGTATGACTGTGATCCAGTCCTTCCTACTTTGTGGGATTCAGTCTCCTTTTTTTAAAACAAGGAGGATTCCTCTAGTCCTGATATACTATGAGACTATGACTGAAATAAATATTTGTATTGTTGTTTTTCAGTACTTTCAATCATTTCTTGCTCTTTGTGACCCCATTTTGGGGGTTTCTTGGCAAAGAGCTGTTTACCATTTCCTTCTTTCTTACAGATGAGAAACTGAGGTGAACAGGGTTAAGTGACATGTCCAGGATCATACAGCTAAGTAAGTGTCTGAGGCTGAATTTGAACTCATGAAGATGTCTTCCTGATTCCAAGCCCAGTGCTCTATCCTATGCTAGGGTATCACCTAGCTGCCCAAAATAAACATAGGCCAGCCAAGTGCCATGCCAACGTGCACCTAGAAAAACTATCTTTGCTTTTCCTCCTGGTTGGAGGAAATCACTAAATATTAAAAACCTGTGCCAAGAGAAACACTTACTCCCCAGGTGTTCAAACTCCTCATCACATTTACTTTGTATCTATTTAGTATCCACTTATCTATGTACATGTTTCTTAGAATGCAATAGAGTGAAAGCTTCCTGAGGGCAGGGACAGTTCCATTTTTGTCTCTTATGTCCCTAACATGCACTATGGAGTAATCCATAGTAGACACTTGATAATATTTGTTGGAACAAACTCGATTGATTGAATGGAAATGAATATAGAAACACATATGGAAAGCCCCCAAGAACATCAACCACAGAGCAGCAGTAGGGTTCAGTGCAGAGAACTGTATTGAAAGTCCTGGATCTATTTAAACTGGATATGAGGTAAAGCAAAGTCACTCTTCTTCCTTGGACCTTAGTTTCCATATCTGTAAATCTAGAACCCTGGGACCTCCACTACACAGTTCTGCTACAAAGCAGCCTCACCTACTTCTCTTGCTCTCCCCCTTTCCAAGATATACAGTCTTAACCTAGCCATGTGACCTTGGGCAAGTCACTTAACCCCAACTGCCCTCCAAAAAAAAAAAAACCAAGATATACAGTCTTGCCCAAGCAATATGATAAGCTGGACACAAGCCCAGGGGCTTGGGCTTGGGCTCTCCCTCCTTGTATCTGCTACTCACTGGCCACCTCAGACTGGGCAAGATGCTGGTGCCCTCCTTAGGACTAGTAGCTATAGCTGCTGCCTCCCCACCCTCCAAGCTCACCTGCCTTGGCTCTCAGAGTTTTAACAAATCACAAGCTCTTCTGAGGGCAGGGGATGAATCTTATTCCTCTTTATAGCAGACTCTAGCCTAGCACATAGTAGGCACCCAGCGTCTAGGTCTGGTAATTCTATTATTAACTGTCTATGTGACCTTAAAAATCCATCTCTTACTCTAGGGTTTCTATACCTTTATCTGCAAATACTGCATGATTTTTCTTTTTCCATGTGAACTTTTTATTTTAACAATGAGGAAACTCTTTCTGTCACTACAGACTGACAACTTCTCTGCCAAGTTATAGTCTCAGGCACTGAGAAGCTAATGACTAACCCAGGGCAGGTCCTGAAGGAAAAAGACAGAGACAGAGGCAGGAAGCTATTCCCAGTGCCTGGAGGGGCAGAAACATTTCCAGGAAAGTAGAGTTGGGGAGGGTCCTGGGGACTTAGAGAATGACGTGGGAGAAGGAAAAAGAAGGATGATTTGGGTTAAAACCTTGCTTCGGACACTAATCGGCTGTATGAACCTGTGTGGGTCACTTATCCCTTCTTAGTCTTAGTCTCCCAATCTGTAAAATGGGAAAAAATAATAGTTCTTCTCTCCCAGGGTCATATTGTTGTACCATGTAATCCAGGGTCGCACAGCTAGCACATATACTAAGCAAATCAAGAAAGACTTCTTGGAAGAGGCAATGCTTGAGCTGATGATAACAAAGTTAAGGATATATGACAGAAAGTGAAATGAACAACAATGCTTCTGACACGGTCCCAAATCTACCTTCTAGAATCAGCCAATTCAGAGCTGGGAAAAAATTCCAAGTCTATCTGGTCCAAGTCCCTCATTTAACAAGGGGAGAATCCACAGTCCACAAAGGGAAATGACTTTCCCAAGGTCAAAAAGCTTGCAAACAACAGAGCTAGGATCCTACAATCACAGTGTTAGAGCAAGAAGAGACCTCGGAGGTCTTCAGGTCCAACTTCTTCATTTTACAGAAAAGGAATCAAGGCTCGAGAGGTGGGTGAGTCAATCAATGTCATAAAACTAGTAGTATCTGAGGCTGGATTCTAGGGGAGGACAAATGCTAAAAAGAGGAATTATCAGTATTGTGCAGCTACTGGATAATTAAGTTCTTCCTCTAAAACTCTGCCAGAACATGAAGGTGCCCCGAGGTTCTTTCTTTTTTTACAACTCAAAAATCATCATTTTAAGGGCTATTGTGGATCAAAGGAGACATTTGTAAAACACTTAGCATAATGTTTGACACATAGTAGGTGCTTAATAAATGTTTCTTTTTTCTTTCCCCTTACTACCTGTGCCAAGTGCTACAGGGAATGCACAGATGTTTGACAAGCATCTCATACCTTCCCACCTAAATAAAAAGTGTGTGTGTGTGTGTGTGTGTGTGTGTGTGTGTGTATATATATATATACACATGTATGTATGCATGTATGTATGTATGTATGTGTGTATATGTGTGTACACACACTCAATATTGAAGTAACAAGGGAATAATGGAATCTTCAAGCTATAAGCTACCATAGACCTATCTGGTCTAAATTCTCCCCAATAGAGAGGTCACTTCTACAACAAGGAGAATCAACTTCTACTTGAATTTTTTTGTTGTTTGTTCTTTAGAGAGGGGAATGTAGGGTAATTGGGGTTAAGCGACTTGCCCAAGGTCCCACAGTTAGTTTTGTGTTGTGTCTGAGGCTGCATTTGAACTCAGGTCCTCCTGACTCCAGGGCCAGTGCTCTACTCACTGTGCTACCTAGCTGCCCCTACTTGAATATTTCTATTATCACTTAAGGTCTTCAAGGACTATGCCAGGGTATAATTTCTGGCACACTAGACAGTAGAAGGGTCTTGTGAGAAGAGCACTGGATTGACGGTTAGAATGCCTGGACCAAAACCCATAGCTATCACTTCCTAGCTTTGTAGCATTAGACAAGACCCTTTTCTGGGACTTGGTTTCCTTTCCTGTGCAATGAAGGAGAGAAGGACTTAGACTAGAGAAAATATTCTCAATCTGGAGTCTGTGAACTTTAAAAAAAATTTTTTTGAAACTGTTCCAGGCACTCTCAAAAGCAATTTGGAACTATGCCCTAAAAGCTATTAAACTCTGTGCATAACCTTTGTCCCAGTTATTCTGCCACTAGGTCCACGTCCCCAAAGAGATTAAAGAAAGAGGAAGAGGACCCATAGGTACAAAAATATTCTGGTGGCTCTTTTTGTAATTGTAAAGAATGAGAAACTGAATGGGCACCCATCAATTAAGAAAAGATTGACCAAGTTATGGTACATGGATAAGACAGAATACTATTATGCTGTAGAAAATGATAAAGGACATGGTTTCAGAGAAACCTGGAATGATTCATATGGACTGATCCAGATAGAATGAGCAAAACCAGGAGAACAATTTCTATAATAACAATCACATTGTAAAAACAAACAACTTTGAAAGTCTTAGGAAGTCTGACCAATACAACATCCAACCATGATTCCAAGTGACTTGAAACCTGTCACCTACCCCCTAATAGAGATAAATAAAATTTAATTAAAAAAATAAAAAATAAAAAATAAAATTGTGTAGACAACTTTATTTCAATAGAATTGGCTTTATCTATAATTCTATGTATCTTATTTTATGCAGTTAGAAATACGATTCTGAGAAGTCCATTGGCTTCCTCAGATTGCCAAATGAGTCCAGGTCACAAAAAAGGTTATGAACTTCTGGACTAAGCAGTCCCTATTGTTGCTTACCAGTACTTAAGGTCCTACTAGAGGACTTCACATCAGGCAGGATGATGTAATGACTCTCAATTTGTAGCCATAGGACCTGAGTTTGAATCCTGACTCTGCTTATGTGACCTTGGGTAAATAATGTGACTTCTCTGTACACCCATTTCCTCATCTGTAACATAAGGGATTTGGATTAGATGGCCTCTCAGGTCCCTTCCAGCTCTGGATCTGTGATACCAGGAGCATAAGAAAGGGATGATTACCAAGTTGTGATCTGAAGACACCAATGAAATTGTGCCTTTATGAAGAATGAGGTAACAGGATAGGAGTCATCCTTCCTTCAGAATCTGGGTTAGGTTCTGGTCTTAATGCAATCATAAAACCGTAGATTTAGGTCTGGAAGAAAGCCTAAACAACATCAAGTTCAAACTCCTTTTTTTACAGATGAACAAATGGAGAAGGCCCAGAGCTGTCCAGCAGTGTGAGCATCAAAGACAATATTTGAACCTACGTCTTCCTGACTCTAAGTCCGTTATACCACATGGCCTCTTGGGCAACAACTACATGGAGGTGTTGGTCTTATCAGAGATGACATATTTGTTTTGACTGACATTAACTGCCAAGTCTGAAGAATAAAGAAATCACTGGTCACAGAGTTTAAATGGAGACTGAAGCAATCTACATGCTATTGTTCTTTTTCATGTTTGGTTTTCTTTCTTTTTCCCATTGTTCACTCTATTGATTACAGCCCTTCTATACAACCAGACTAATGTCCAATGTGAAAAGTATTTGCAGATCCTATACTTGATTGTATCCTGCCTTGGGGTGGGGGGGAGGAAGGAGGGGAGAAAATTTGAAACTCAAGGGATTGTGGAACTGAATGTTGTAAACTGAAAGTAAACAAACAAATCAATTTTAAAAAAAAAGAAATCACTGGCCAAAGATAATGTCTATTGTACCACTCATTTGCTACATACTTCACCCACCCACCCCCACTCTTCAAGAGAAGGAATGGAGGAAGAAGGGAATCCCTCTTTATTCAGGTTCTGTTGGGGGTCCCGGGTCAGTGGACCTCTGGGGGAAAGTGAAAACAACAGAACAGTGCGCTATGCTGGCCAAGCTCTTAGAGAGAATGATATACTGTAAACTTGAGTGATGGCGTAATGACAGCCAGGACAGGTTCTGAGGGAAAAAGACAGAGACAGAGGCAGGAAGCTATTCCCAGTGCCTGGAGGGGCAGAAACACTTCCAGGAAAGGAGAGCTAGGGAGGGTCCTGGGGACTTAGAGAATGATGTGGGAGAAGGAAAAAGAAGGATGATTTGGGTTCAAACCTTGCCTCAGACACTAATTGGCTGCATGACCCTGTGTGGGTCACTTAACCCTTCTTAGTCTTAGTCTCCCAATCTGTAAAATGGGGGGGAAAAGAATAGTTCTTCTCTCCCAGGGTCATTATGAAGAGTAAATAAGACAACTTATGTATAACTTTTTGCAAACCTGAGAGAATTACCTAAATATTAGTTACTGTTATTTATTCGAGATTTTTCTAGCTGTTGCTACTTGCTAAATCCCAGCACCCCCTGAACTCTTCTCAAGGACTTTCCTGGTCATTCAACCTAGCAATCCACCTAGGAAAAGGCAAGTGGATGAAGGTCTGTGCCATTGGATGGGTTGGTTCATTCCTACTTCTAGTTTAGACAAACTTCTCTAAGAGACAGTGGGGTGCAGTGCAGGCCTGGTGTGGGAGGCAGGAAGATGGAATTTCATATCCCTCTTCTGATCTTACAAGGTACAGGACCATGGAAAAGTTACATAGAAACACAAAAGTTCAGAGTCAGTCAGGACCTCCACAGTCATAGAGCTCCCATACACACATAAAGGTAAATGTCCCCTTAACTTACCGAACAAGAGGTGACTGGGGACACAGAGGATGGAGAACCAGGCCTGGAGACAGGAAGACTTAAGTTCAAATCTGGTCTCAGTCACCTACTAGCTGTGTGACCCTGAGCAAGTCACTTAACCTCTGCCACCTGTTTCCTCATCTATAAAATGGCCGTAATAACAGCACCTCCCTCTCAGGATCATTCTAAGGATCAAACAGGATAAAAATTGTAAAGTGCAAACACAGCATCTGACATATAGTAGGTGCTTAGTAAATATTTGTTTCCTTTCAGCAGTGAGATTTCCAAGGACCCACTGCCTCCCAAAACAGCCTTTTTATGTTTGGACACTCTCTTTGTTAGAAAGCTTTTGGGGCTTTCTTTCTGACATCAAGTCTAACGTTGCCTCTTTATAACTACACCCTCAGTCCCATTAAGTCATGCCTCAGTGCACTCCTCTGCAAATGGAGAGGATTCCCATAACCTCTACCTCCCAAGTCATTGTGAATCTCAGATGATGCCATGTGTGTAAAACAATGGGCATACTTCAGAGTGTTATCCAGGGCATCCCTAAAGTCACAGAGCAGTTTTAAGTTTTAATTGCCATCATCCTCATCATACTCCAGGAGCCTGAGCTCAGCTCAAAAGTGGATAATGATGAGAATTCACATTTTTCTACCTTAGTGGTTCTCAAACTTTCTGGCCTCAGGACCCTTTACACTATTAAGAATTATAGAGAATCCTCCCCTCAAAAAAGCCTTTGATTATGTTCACCTTCTCAATGAGGGGAAAGGGAATGAGAATTTGGAATTCAGCATTTTTTAAAAGAAGGATCAAAATTGTTTTTATGCATATTTGGGGGAAATAAAATATTAAATAAGCATCAAAAAAAGAACTATCAAAGATACTTACTATATTCGACATTTTTAAATCTTAGTATTATTGTGAAAATAGCTTAAGCTCAAAGACCCCCTGAAAGGATTTCCGGGGTTCCCAGGAGAATCACATTTTAAGAAGCCCTACTCTAAATCCTTTACATTTTAGAAAGAAACATTTCATCGAAGCAACCGCAGGAGAGAAATAATGGAAACGTTATTGTACCCATTACACAGATGAGGAAAACGAGGCTCACAGGGTCATGGGCAGGGTCCAGGCGAAGGTTCAAACCCAGCGGTCTTTCTGCTTTCTAGGATCGTAGAGCGTACACCTAGCACCCATCTAGTGTAACCTCATTTTGACAGAGAAGGCAACTGAGGCTGACACAGGTGAAGTGACTTGCCCAGGTCACACTGCTAGTGAGTGCCCAAGGCACAATTTGGACCCAGATCTCCCTGGCTCCTCTCTATCCACTAAGCCACAGACTAAATAAACTCCAAGGCTCCTCTTGCTCTAAGATTCTAAGTCTGTGAGCGGGCCTAATTGGGGGGGTGGGGGGAGGGCGGGGGGAATGAGAAATTATCAACAAAGCGAAGAGAGAGCGCACCCCCTGCCCTTTCAATCCACATCGGGCTGGGAGCTTACGCTGGCGGCCAACGAAGGGCGAGAGTGTTCCTGGAAGCAGCCCCAGCCCCGGCTTTGGCCCAGAATGAGAACACAACCCACAGGAATCCCAAACCAAGGAGACCAAAGAAGCCGGCAGAAGTCAGTGCCGGGCGGGAGCAGCCGGGAGGCGGAGGCGAAGAGGAGGGAGCCCTTTCCTTACCAAGCCGTCACAGTTGCTGATGGCCACGGCAGTGCCTGGCATGCCGGTGATGCTCCCGGTGTAGACACACTGCTGCTGGAGGGGCTCCCGAGAAACCTCCCAGAAATCCTCCTGCCACTGTGTGAAGGCTCCAGGGACCACGAGCCGCCGGTTGGGCTTCAGGCCTAAGTGGAACTCCTTCCCAAAGATGGTGACGTTGAAATAAATGGAATCCTTCCCCACCGGGCCGGGGCCAGCCTGCTCTCCTGCGGGGATGGAAGGGCTCCGGGCCACCCGGTGCCGGCTGGGAGGCGGCGGCGGCGGCGGGACAGGAGGCCTGCCAAATGCGCTGTTCCCCGAGGCTGCAGGTCCCGACACCACGTGCGAGAGAAACCGGCCTTCGTGATCTGCGCTGAACGGCACCAACACGCCATATTCGCTTAACTTTCCGGACAAGAGCAGCTCTGTTGGGCAAAGAGACAGAAACCCTGTAGAACTTCCAGGGCGCAGGCCAAGGTGCTGGAGGGGCCGGTGAAGGAATGGCCATGGGCCCTCCCCATTGGGTCCGTGAACCCAGCAAGCTGGCATCCCATAAAACCGTAAGCCACTCCCCCAGAGCCGAGTCCCATTACTTCCTATCAAGAAGAGAGGGAGGCAATTTGGGGGCAATTAGAGCACCAACTGCAGTCTTGACAGCAAAAAATCTGGGCTCAAAGTCCTCCTTCATAAGATCATGGATCTAGGGCTGAAGGAGACCTCAGAAGCCATTGAGATGACC
>JAQQSW010019586.1:0-11019 GCA_028646575.1 Pseudocheirus occidentalis
GAGAGTAGGGGGGATGGGGATGAGAGGGGGGATGATGGAGGGAAGGGCAGGGTGAGGGGGGAGGGTTGCGGGAAGCACACACCTCAGTAAAGGGACAGGGACAGGGTAGAGAACAAAACAAGGCGGGGTGCAGGATAGGAAGGAGGGACATACAATCAGCCTCTCACAATATGCCCACCATAGAGATGTCCTGCATAGTTACACATGTACAGACTGTATTGACAAGGGCTAGAATTTAAAGCTATGCAATCAAATGCAATTGGGAAATAAGACATACAGGCACTTGGGTAGGGAGACCCTCCCTGCCCTTACTAGAAAGTTAGAGAGGCGTTGGAGGAAGACATAAAAGAGAACAGATTGTGGGAGGGGTTTTAGGGTGGGACCACTGTTTTGGGCTTGGAGGTAAGAGAAAGAAGGGGAAAAAATTTGTAACTCAAAACCTTGTGGAAATGAATGATGTAATCAAGAAAATAAATTAAAATAAAAAAATAATGCTTGAAAGTTCTCCACCTCATTGAATGACCATATTTTAACATTAAACATTTGTAATAGTAATGGAATTTAAAGATCCCCCTGTATTGCTTTGATTTTGGGGTTCAGTGTTAAAACCCGGGCTTGTGAATCCCACTTTTGGGATGGATTTGTTGATGTGAAGAGAAAGGATGGAACTAGGAGGAGCTGGTGCTATGGATTTAGAGAGAAGACCAAGAAGAGAGAAGGCCCAAGCAGAGAGAGGCAAGAAGGACTTTTCAGGAGCAGTATTGTGGAGGCAAAGAGAGAGGAGAATTGCCAGGGACCAGAGTTGCTGAGAGGATGGCTGAGGGCCGGTTGGAGCTGCCCTGGACTTTTGAGAACTGCCACCCAGACTGAGGAGGCATGGCTGTCACTCTGGTATTGTGTCTGTTTGTGTTGATGCAGATTTGTCTCCTGATGAAGGACAATGCTGTTGTTGCAGAGGTCCTGGAAGCTGCTGTTGCTTCAGAAGCCCTGAAGAATGATTTTCTTGTTGTATGTTTACAGAAATCCTGGAAGAGAGTCTTGCTGATGCTTTCAGGGATTCTGGGACTGTTCTGCAGGCAGAGAGTGGATTGATGAGGACACTGGCAATGTATCTTGTGGCTTTGTTAAGCTTTGTCTCCCCAGGAACAGAGATTGCTGAGAACTTGCCTCCTGTCAACATGAAGAAAGGACCTCTCCTTTGGTATTCAGTGATGTGATGATATCTTAATTTTGTTGTAGCTTAGGAGTAGATGGCCTTTTGTGCTCTCCTCTCTCTTTTGAGAAAGTGCTTGGCATTAATGGATGGTATTGTAATTCAGTTGCAATCTAGGGGTAAGAAACTTTTAACTTTTTGTGTTCTGTGACTGACCAAATGAATGTACTTTGTTTATGATTGGAGACTAATCTCCATTTTAGAAGAGAGACTCTGACTAACTAAATGAATGTGCTGTCCAGGGGTGGAGTAATACTTAGATTGAATTGAGAAGTTACTTGCTAAAAGAATGAGTTACAGGGGCGGCTAGGTGGCGCAGTAAATAGAGCACCGGCCCTGGAGTCAGGAGTACCTGAGTTCAAATCCGGCCTCAGACACTTAACACAAGAAACTAGCCGTGTGACCTTGGGCAAGTCACTTAACTCCAACTGCCCTCCAAAAAGCAAAAAAACAAAAAACAAAAAACAAAAAAAAAAAGAATGAGTTACATTATATTTTGATTTTGTCTGTTCTATGAATGTTTTGTGATTTTTTTCTTTGGCCTTAATTTGTTACTGAATAAAATGGAATTGCTATGCTGGTATTCCAAACCTTGGAAATTTCCTTTACTTGGCATTACAACATTATATTCAGTTTTTCTTGGTAGGTGACTTGGTTTTAATCCTATCTCCTTTGATGTCCCAAATATCATATTCCAAGCCCTTCAATCTCTTAATGTAAAAGCTACTAGGTCCTGGGTTATCCTGATTGTGTTTCTGCAGTATTTAAATTGCTTCTTCTTGGCTGCTTGTAATATTTTCTCCTTGATCTGGGAACTCCAGAATCTGGCTATAATATTCTTAGGAATTTTCTTTTTGGAATCTTTTTCAAGAAGCAATTGGTGAATTGTTTCAATTTCTATTTTGCCCTTTGGTTCTAAAATATCAGGACAATTTTTCTTGAGAATTTCTCGAAGGATGATTTCTAGGCTCTTTTTTCAACCATGGCTTTCAGGTAGTCCAATAATTTTTAAATTATCTCTCCTGGATGTATTTTCCATGTCAGTGGTTTTTTTCAATGAGATATTTCACATTGCCTTCTATTTTTTTCATCTGTTTGGATCTGTTTAATAGTATCTTGATTTCTTGTAAAGTCATTACCTTCCATTTGCTCCAGTCTAATGCTGAAGGAATTATTGTCTTCAGTGAACTTTTGAAATTCTTTTTTCATCTTGCAAATTTGGCTTTTTAAGTCATTCTTCTCCTCATTGGCTTCTTGGGCCTCTTTTGAAATTTGATTTAATCTATTTTTAAGGTATTAGTTTTTTCTTCAGTCAGGTTTTTGACTCTCCTTTCATAATTTTCTTGTATTATTCTCCTTTCTCTTCCCAATTTTTTCTCCAGTTCTCTTTTTGACTTAAAAAAACCCTTTGTGAACTCCTCCGTGGCCTGTAACCAGTTTGTATTTTTCTTGGAAGCTTTTGGTGTAGGAGTTCTGACTTTGTTGTCTTCCTCCCATTCCATGCTTTGATCCTTTTCATCCCCTAAAGCGAATCTAAAGTTGGATTCCTGTGCTTGCTTTGCTTCCTTTGCTTGCTTATGTTTCTTCTTAGTTACTTGACTTTTGAGCTTTTTGCCACAGTAGAACTCTGCTTCCAAAGGGGATAGATTTGTCCCAATTTGCTGGAGTTTTCACAGCTTCCACAGCTAGTAGGAGAGTGCCATTTTCACCACCTCCACCAGCTTTGGCTCACTGGTTGCAAACCCCAGGGCCTCTGTGGTAGACCAGATTTTCAGGGGCCCTGGCCAAGGAAATGCTCCTCTCTTCTATAAGGTCATTCAGGCAGATAGGCAGGGAGAGTTTAATCTTGTTGGGTAGATGCTATCATTGGTTCTATGAATATCTAAAATAAAGTTAATTTGCACTTCTTGTTTGTTGCTCCTCATTTGTTTGTGCCTCTGGACATGGTCCTAGGATAAAAATCTTAATGAATAATTAGTCTTGGGCTGCGGTAGGGAGTGGCTGAGACCAAAGGAGGGTCCTTGAATTGTAAGAATTTCTGCTAAGGGAATATAAACCTTGTAGTTCCTTGTATCTTTGGCTCTGTATGAAATGGCTCTGTAATAAACAGACTATCAAATACATCCCCATCTCTCTCTTTCTCTCTCTCTCTCATTCAGCTGGTAGCTAGGCCATACAACTGTGCTGGACACAGCAAATGGTACCCAACATGGGCAAGAGAGAGTCAGGGATGTATTTGATAGTCTGTTTATTACAGCACCATTTTACACAGAGCCAAAGATACAAGAAACTTACAAGGTTTATATTCCCTTAGCAGAAATTCTTATGTAACTAGAATGAAAGGACCTTCCTTTGGAATTGACCATTCCATACCCCAGCCCAAGGCTAATTATTCACTAAGATTTTGTCCTAGGACCATGTCCAGAGGCACAAACAAACAGGGAGTCACAAACAAGACTGGCAAATTAACTACCCTGTACTTTCTTTTAGATTTTCATAAAACCAAACATAGCATCCACCCAACAAGATTAAACTCTCCCTGCATATCTGCCTAATGACCTAGTAGAAGAGAGGAGCATTTCCTTAATGGGATCAGGGCCCCTGAAAATCTGGTCTACTACAGGCCTCTACCCAAGACAGCAAACCAGATTCAAGCACGTTAAGGCAAAAAGTGCTTAGCCTCTGAATCATTGCTTGTCCCCTCTATGATTTGTAGGCTAGGAGCTCTGAAGCAGCCATATGGAGGATGTTGCAGGGCTGCTGATTCTGCTGCTTCTCACTCTGGGGCAGAGGCTGGACCACACCTCTTCCCCTCCTCCCCCACCGAGATCCAGCAGAGTTCCACTGACCTTTTACTTTGTCTTTGGTATTTATGGGTTGATAATTCTGGAAATGGCCACAGGTGCTGGTGAGCTACTCTCCCAAACTCTACTCCAGCTGCTGCTGGTCAGGACTACCCTGGAGCTAAATCCACGTGCTCATGTGGGGTTGGGCTCTGCTCCCAGCATGCTGTGATGGACCCTTCCTACTGACCTGATGGGCTGCCCTCAGGGGGAGATTTGTTTTTCTCTGTCACTTTGTGGACTCTGTAGCTCTAAAATTTGTTTGGAATCATATTTTATAGCTATTTGAGGTGGTCATGGGGAGAGCCCTTGCAATTTTTCTGCTTCTACACTGCCATATTTACTCCCCTTAGTTCCTATTCAATTATGGGTTTAGGCAAATTTCTGTCTTATGAGAAATCTTTATTCAGTTGTGGGAATTGGGAGAAAACCTTGCTGCATGGTTTTAACCTAGCCCTGCATGGCTGCAAAAATGAACCACCTCTCCCTGCTATTTAATGACCTTGACCAAGGATCTAGGTTATGTTGATCAGAAACCCAGTTAGATCCAAAGGCTGAGGCAAAGAGTTTTCTCACAGTTGGGTATTTTTCACAATCCATATGTCTTAACTGAAACCTGTCCCTGTACTGATCAGTCATTTATTGTTTCCTTGTTCCTTTCATTGTTTACAGATACTTGGGGAAGGGGACAGCTCTTTTTCTGAATTCAGGGAATTAAAACTTTTGTTTTCCCCCCTCTCAATTTGCAAAGTTCCTAGTCTTTCCTCCAATTAAAAATCAGATGACCTAATGTATGATTTCTTTTCAAATAAATGACCTCATTTGATTGTATTTAGTGTCTAAAAGTGTGTCTCTTTATTTGGGATCCAGACCTATGCTAAGGAGGTGTGGTTGCAAATTGTTAGTCAATTGACATGCATTGATTAATAAATCAATACTCTTGGAAGACTGAAATTTTGTCTTCTTCAGTCATTTCATCTTTTACCCACAACACCCCACAACAAAACCAAGTAATGTATGATTACAGAGATGAGTAGGCTTTGTGTGGCATTTATAATATGTCAGAGTTTGAAAATAGCTTATGTATTTCAGTCCAATCCTCTAATTTTAAAGGTGATGAAAAAGCCCTATAGAGGTTAAATTGTTTGCCAAGTCATTCAACTAATTAAAGGCATTATCTTGGCTCCTGGGATAGTGTGCTTTAAACTTTCCTACATTAGTGTTTCTATTTCTCTAATCTCGATTTCTTTAAAGGCAGTAATTGAGGATTCCTGGACACAAAAACACTTCCTCATTCCTTTAAGAGCCTTTATCTGGATCTGGTTTTCTAGCATTAAATCCTGTGACTCCTAAATGTGAATGGTTAAGTTTGCTTCAGAAATCTGAGTAGAAAACTAAAAGGTAATTAGATATATGTAAATCACACCTAAAAATTCACCTTTATACAAAAGATGTATTGAAAGTGATCACTTTATGTAAGTATATGCACAGGGATCCTTCAAGTAGCAAGTTACCTTAAATGCATTCAAAATAGTATTTAGCTTAAGAAATTTTTTATAAACAGAATTTCTGTGCAGCAAGGCAAACTTCTACTACTCCTGGGATACCCTTACCATATTTGAGGAAAATATTTAAATGTGACCTTTCCATTAACATTATACAATCATTGAGTTATTTGGTGGGGGTTATACTTACTTTAAATAATCTCTCCACCAAAGGAAGTTCTCCAGGGCATCCTGAATTAGTATTTAATTGCTCTTTCAGTTGTTATAACTGTTTCTTCAAACTATGAAAACAGGCTTCTAGGTGTGACTAATAGGCTGCACTGAACATCTTCAGGCCAAATTATACTCTCAGATATACTCATGGCATGCACCTTAAATTTGACTACTATAATAGTTACTCTGGCAAAATTCCCCCAGATGGCTATTCAGTTCCCAATGAAGTTAATGGACCTAATTTTGCTGCCTTTATACAGACTGAATTGTCATGCATTTTTTTTGTCAGCAACCTTTTTTTAGTAGCTAATGTGGAAGTTTTCCTGAAGCCAGGACTGCAAAACAAAACCCATTAAACTGCTAGACTTGTATCTAAGTATCAGAGGACAGATGGATTTCCCAAAAGCATTTTGGAACAGAAAAGAAGATAAAGTGAAAGAATGAGCCCTTTTTATCCTTGGAGAGGTAGGTGAGAGGGGTGGGGAGAAGGATAGAAATTGACTTGACATAATGGTAAAGGACTTTTTTACATGTACCCTGTTCTGGAGAGAGAAAATTATCATTCATCATACTTATGATATTTGCAATCTGTGTGTACTTAAGGCCTCTTATGCTTAAGAAAAATATTTACCTAAATAGAAAGAGATACATGATAACTATAGGTATAGATAAATATTGATAGATATATGTGAAATAGATAGAAACATAGAGAGAAATAGAGATAGTGGTAAAGAGAAATAGAGAAGGAGGTAACAAAGCAGAGAAGTTGCAGTGATGGAGTCCACAGACAACTTGCCCTCATTTATAAATATGCTTCTACATTCCTTCTCACCCCCTCATTAGTTCTTATGTGCCTAAGTTGTTCACAGGTGTTCTTCCACCAAGAAGTCCATTCAACTCTACTACTGTTCTATAATCCCACTATACTTTTGTGGCAATGTATTAAGTTACTCTTATGAATCAAACAACACCTGTACCTTTATATAAGGCAGAAAGGCATAGAGAAATTCATGTTAAATCTGAAAACCAGGGTTTGGAGAAGTTGTCCCACAAAGGTCACAATGGAGTTTTTTGTTTTTGCTGTTTTTTTTTTCTGAATGTACCGTCAATCTCCTCAATATAACTGACCATATGCCTGACTGTTTTGCCTCTCAATTAGTCCCAAAGATACATAAATTAATACAAAGATACATAAATTGATAATTCTGGAACCAAACTTTTCCAAGAAAAGAGCTAGAAATAACCAGATCAAAAACTTGTCAGAATCTAATCTACAAAAACCCCTGTAGGGGTTCTTCCCCTAACCTCAATTAACTTCCATAGTAAATTAGGATGATTATCACAGAAAAGTTCTATGTAAGGATGTTGTGTTCAATAATTTAACTTCTTTATATAAAGAAATTTTTTTGCAAAAATAAAAAAGTTGAAATAAATATATATGAATTAAAATATTTATATATACAGCTATAGTTAGGGATTTTTTACAACAGACTTGTGATTTTGATAGTGTAGGGAGTCTCTTGTGAAGAATTGTAGATTGGTAGCTTCTCTTCAAATTATATTTATAGAGTTGTTTGGAGCAACTGAAATGTTAAATTACTTGCCCAGAATCATACAGTTAATAGGTGTCAGAGGTGAAAGTTGAACAGAGTTCTGTTTGACTCTTAGGCTAGCTTTCTGTCCAAAACACACTGCCTTTCATATATGTGTGTATGTATCAATATGCTCTTTATATCGATTCTATAGAAAAATAAGAGGTGACAGTTATACCCATGGATTCTTCAATTTGAAAAAAAGATAATAAAAATATGTATCAAAGAAGAGACATTTCCCTCTCTTTGTATTATTGCTACTGGTGTATCTTAACAATTTTATCTTCTCCCCCACCCCCTCAGTTTTGTTTTTAGGAAAGACATTATCATTTAGTTTTTCCTTTTTTGTTTCCTCTACCTGAAGAGACAAAAAAGGGCATTTCTATCCCCAAATTCTCAGACAATCTCAGACCACTTTCAATTTTTTTGAAGTTTGTGAGGATTCAGAATTTTCTTCCTTTTTTCTTGCTTAATCAGGAGTGCCCATGCACCCTGGTAGGGAAGATCCAACGAAATATTGGGAAAAGAGTCTTTATTACTCTGTTATCCCATGCTTACTTGCACTGGAGGCAGTTTCTTGAAGCAAGACATCCCATTGTCAATGGAATCAATCACTGGTACAATTTCTATTCCGTATTCCTGTCTTTTTGGAGGCATTTCCACTGCAAGTGGCAGATATTCACTCGCCTCACTCCTGGATACTCCCTCTCCCCCAACACAGAATAGTCTATCTCTTGATGTTTTTCTTTCATGAACTTTAGACTCATTCATATCCATTCTGCATTATTTTTTCTTTCTCAAAGTAGTGGGTATGAATTACTGTAGGACACTCTTACATTATTTGAGCTAATTGTTACTTTGATGAACACTATGGACCATATACATGCGTACAAGCTAAAATTTCCTCAACATAATTAAACTCTATTTTAATTTTCTAAGCTTAATAAATTTATAATTATATCTTTCTCAGAAAAAATAAAACATCTAGAGTTTAAGTTGTTGGTTATAATTTCTTTTCCAAAGCATAAGAGTGTAATTTCTGGAAACTCTTAAATATGTATAAAAGAAGACTATATCTTTGAAAGTAGCCTTGCTAACAGCCTTTAATGAAAAAGAAAAAGGAAAAGGGAATATGGAAAGTAAAGAGTTGGCTCAGGCTGAAAAGATTTAGATTTTTATATCACAGTTTACAATATAGGAACGACTGACTTCTTATCCAAGGATAGACTATACCTAATGAGTGTCAGTAAAATATACTTTTTTCCATGGAGTTTTGCAAATCTTCTTTAAGGAAATTTCAACTTAAAATGAAAGAGAAGGGAAAAAACTTCATATGCATATCTGTGAAATCAAGTTATCATAGAGCTTTTCAGAATAAAGTTTTTAAGTGGATAAAGCAAATATATAGCATTACCTTGGATACCAACTGTATTGAAACAGTCATGATAATACATGTGTATATGTATATACACACACACATATAGACACACACATACATATACATACACACATGCAAACACTTCACGGACACCAGGCTAAATCCTTTGCCAGAGAATGTAGTAGGTAAAACAGAGGAAAAACCCGCAAGAAAAAAGAGAATGAGAAATTCATAGAATACTATTTCCAAGAGAACAATGAAAATAATCCCAGGATATCAATTTGACCTAGCAGGTATCCCCAAGAACTTATGGGATTGGGATTGGGAGTATAATTTGGCTCAGATGAATATAAGTATTTTTATTTAAAAGAATAAAATGGGGGCGGCTAGGTGGCGCAGTGAGTAGAGCACCAGCCCTGGAGTCAGACACTTAACACAAAAAACTAGCCGTGTGACCTTGGGCAAGTCACTTAACCCCAACTGCCCTCCAAAAAGCAAAAAAACAAAATAAAATAAAAGAATAAAATGCATTATATATTATAAAAATATATTCCTATGAGAAATGATAGAGATACGTAAGCAGTTAATCATGGTGTGCAGAGAACATTTGTGCTATAATCAGACTGAGGGAGAAAAGGGGAAGGAAGGAGAAGAGAATAAGCATTTATATAACAATTTCTATGTAACAGTCATTGTGCTAAGCATTTTTTTTTACAAATGCTGCCTCATTTGATCCTCAGAACAACCTTGCAAAGTAGGTTCTATTTATTATCTTAATTTTACAGTTAAGGAAACTGAGGCAAAGGCAGAAATTAAATGACTTCTTCAGCTAGGAACTTAGGTCAAATTTGTACTCTCATTATCTGACTTGAGGTACACATATTTTACCATCAGCTTCCTATGAAGAGGCAGTGATGTTTTTATGTAAGTATATAAATCAATCAATATGGCTTTATTGAATATATCTTATGTGTACTTAATGAGCTTACATGCTATCAATATGTATATTGCTAAGTATGTAAGCATATATACACATAAAATAAATATAAGGCAATTTTAGGAGAGATAGAATGAGAAATTAAGAGGTTAGTGTAGGCTTCGTACATGAGGTGAAAAATCAGGAAAAATTGGAAGGAAAGGGTTCTTTTGCCAGAAGTGAGGGGGAATTGCAGACTACGCATGAAGGAGAGCTAGTGGAAAGGCACTAGGATGAGAGAGAGAGTGTGTGTTATTTCTAAGGAATAGCTAGAAGGTCTATCGGGCTGTAAGGTAGAGAATGTTAAGCAAAATAATGCATAATATGCCAGGAAAGGAAAATTGGGGCCAAGCTCTTACATGTATAATAGGGAAACCCTAGAATGTATTGAAGAGGCATTAGATATTTAGGCTTTCACTTAGGAAAGTCACTTTTGCAGCTGTGTGGAGGAAAGATTTGAGGGGAGAAAGATGCAGTGAGAACAAATAGTGGGCAATTGTAATAATTTGGGCAAAATTATTACTCAGTCTGAGAACTTAGGAGTCTGAAAGCACAGAAGTAAAATAACTTGTTTGCTTATGGAACATTACTTTGAAATTTCTAAGAGTCACTTAGTGATGTGAGGAACTGGAGTGAGAGTCAGAAGAAAAAGATTTGAACTGGATTGATCTATGTATCTATCTATCTCTAGCTACATATATATCTATATACATATGTATATAGATATAGGACATCCTTTGTGTAGAGACGATGACAATACCCTTGAAAGCTGATGAGGTTACTAAATGCAAAAGTACAGAGAAAATAGATCAAGACTGAGCAAAATAATGGAGTACACCCACAGTTAGGTAGTGTGATATGGTTGATGAACTAAGAACTAGTACACAATGCTTTAACTACAAGGGAGGGAGAATTAGACAAGAAGCCACAGAAATGATCCTGCCACAAAAGTATCTGGAGTTTTGCTTAAGCTCTTTATCTTCAAAAGCAGAACAGTTGATAATCCCTCACTTGCTTTAAAAATAATTTCTTTCTTTCTAAAGTCAATGAAATAATAAGAGAAACTGCATTTCTAGACCTAATTCTAAAAATGAATTTTGAATGTTTTGAGGGTCAAGAGATAATGAACATAAAACAATTTGTAAATTTTAAAATATTTTATGTTATCATTACTAAGGAAAATAAGTATGAGCAAAGCAAAGCTGACAGTTCTTCATGCTGAGAGATATGTTTTACTAGTTAGTAAGAGGAGATAGATGCTCTTATACATATTTGATCAATGAATTGAATAAATAACTA
>JAQQSW010019587.1:0-11018 GCA_028646575.1 Pseudocheirus occidentalis
ATTTGGTGTGGGAGTTCTGAGTTCTGGGCTTTCTTCCTCCTGTTCCATGCTTTGACCCTTTTTATCCACAAAAAAAAGATTCTAGAGTTTTATGGGTATTTTTATTTTGCCTCCTTTTCCTCATGTTGGCCAGTCAATTAATTGGTCGTGTTTTTTTTAGGTCTGTGAAACTCTGCTTCTGGGGGGGAGGGGAAGCACTGTTCCAAATCGCTGGGGTTTTCCCAACTGCTGGAGCTATTAGGGGGGTGTTGCAAGTCCCCCCAGCTTTGGCTTGCTGAAAGTGCACCCCAGGACCAACACCCAAGACCACGATCTGGATCCAGGCCACTCAAGGCAAGAGCACTTGGTCCTGATCAATTGATTCAGCCCCCCTGCGGAGTCCGCAGGCCAGGGGTTCTGAAGCAGCCTGGTGGGGGCTGCTGGTGGATCCAGATGTTCCCTTCCCCCATTCCTTCCTTGCCCCGGGGACAGAATGGCCGAACTGCTTTTACCACCCCCAAATTAATTTTCAAAGTTTCACTTTCACTAACCAACTCTGATGCTTTAAAGCTCCCCTTAGGCAGATGCTTTAGATTTTCTTTGAAGTAGACTCACACAGCTGTTTGGGAGGGTCCTCTAGGAGGCAGCTGAGGTTTTGGGCTGGCCATTCTCTGCTCTGCTGCCCTGCACTGCCCTGTGAGCTGCACGTCTCCCATCCCAGTTCCTCACACCTTGGCAGATGTGAAGGTGCTGGAGATTGTAGAACCTCTGGAGGCTGGTTGCAGTGCCCGTTTGGCTCAGCTTAGCCCGGCTCCTTCCCACCATCCCAGGCCTTGCCACGGTCTCGGCTTCAGGCTGTTTCAGTCTCTGCTCCCAGCTGCCCTGATAAGCCCCTGCTGCCGAGCTGCCTTCAGCGAGATATGGGTTCTCTGTATTTTTGTGAGTCTGTGACTCCTAGACTTTATCTGGGCTCATAATTTAATGGGTGTTTAGGGTTGCAGTGTGGGAGCTGCGGTGGTTCTACATCACCATCTTGCCTCCCTCCCCCCTCCTTTGCCTATTTTGTTGAAATAGTTTATAAGGTTTTAGGATTAATTGTTCTTTCAATGTTTGGCAGAATTCATTTCTGAATTCATCTAGTTCTAGGGATTTTTCTTAGGAAATTCATTGATAACTTGTTCAATTCACTTTTCTTAGTATAGATTACATACTTTATTTCTTCTTCTGTAAATCTAGGCATTGTATATTTTTTGTAGATATTTATCCATTTCATTTAGATCAAATTTATCAGCACATAATTGGGCAAAACATCTCCTAAGAATTGCCTTAATTTCCATGGTGAGTTCACCTTTTACATTTTTTACACTAGTAATTTCTTTTGTTTTCCTTTATGGAGGGGGGAAGGCAGAGCAGTCTGGTTAAATGACTTGCCTAAGGTCACATGACTAGTAAGTGGTAAGTGTCTGAGGCTGGATTTGAACTCAGATCCTCCTGACTCCAGGGCCAGTGCTGTACATACTGCATCACCTAGTCACCCCTTCTTTCATTTTTTTTAAAATCAAATTAATCAATAGTTTATTTTTTTCATAAAATCAGCTTCTACTTTTATTTGTTCAATGTTTTTCTTACTTTCAATGTTATTGGTCTCTCATCTTTAGGGTGCCCAATTTGGTGTTCAATTGGGGATTTAAAATTTGTTCTTTTTCAAAGGTTTTTTTTTTTCAGTAACATGCCCAATTCATTGATCTGTTTTCTGTTTTACATCATAGTATATGATCACATTTTATGTCGTTTCCATATGCTATTGAGAAAAGATATATTCCTTTCTATTCCCATTCAATTTTCTTTAGAGATCTATCATATCTACCTTTTCCAGAATTTTATCCACCTCATTAACTTCTTTCCTGTATATTTCTTGTTTACACTTATAAAGTTCTGAGAAGGGACAGCTGAAGTACCCCAAAATTATACTTTTATAATCTATTTCTTTCTATAATTCATTCAACTTATTTAAAATTTAGATGCTGTATCATTTGGTACATATGTTTAGTATTGATATGACTTCATTATCTATGACACCTTTTAGCAAGATATAGCTTCTTTCTTTGTCTCTTTTATTTAGTTCTATTTTTGCTTTTGCTTTATTGAAAATCATGATTGCTTCTTCTGCTTTTTTTGCCTCACCTGAAGCATAATAGATTTTGATCCAGCCCCTTACCTTTTCCCTGTGTGTATTTCTCTGCTTCAAATGAGTTTCTTCTAAACAACACATTGCAGGATTCTGGTTTTTAATCCATTCTACTATCCACGTCCATTTTATAGAGGAGTTCATCCCATTCACATATACAGTTTTAATAACTGTTTATTTCCTTCCATGCTATTTTTATTTGTTTATCACCCTCTCTTACTCCCTACCCTTTCATTCCTCACAAGTGGTTTACTTCTGATCACCACCTTTCTCAATACAGCCTCCCTTTTATTGGTCTCTTTGCCCCTTCTATTATTCTCATCCTTCTTTACTTATTTAAAGGGTAAGATAGATTTCTATATATATGTGTGTGTATGTTGTTCGCTCTTTGAGCCAATTTTGATGAGAGTAAGTTTTAAGGTGTGCTCAACATCCTCACCCTGCCCTATCTTCCCCTCTATCAAAATAGCTTTTTCATGCCTCTCTTATGTCAAGTATTTTATCACTTCTAATGGCATGTAATTTTCTTTATCACTCTTTTATTTTGTTTTTGGGAAGCATCATCCCATAGAAGTCACCAAATATCCACATCTTCTGTCTACAAACACTCTTGATTGATGTTATATTAAGTTATTAAGTTACAAAGAATACTTTGTCATATAGAAATATAAACAGTTTAACCTTGTTGAATTTCTTATGTTTTCTAAATTTTTTTTTACCTTTTTATGTTTTCCTTGAGTCTTGTATTTAGAGGTCAAATTTTTTATTCAGCTCTGGTCTTTTCATTAGAACTGCTTAAAAGTCTTCTATTTTGTTAAATTTCCCACCTCCCACCCTGAAAGATTACATTCAATTTTTCTGGATAAGTGATTCTTGGTTGTAATCATAATTTCCTTGCCTTTTGGCATATCATATTTCAAACACCCCAGTTTTTTAATGTGGAAACTGCCGAATCCTGTGTAATATTGGCTGTAGCTCCATAGTATTTGAATTGTTTCTTTTTGGCTACTTGCAGTACTTTCTTCTTCATCTGTGTTAGCTCTGAAATTTGGCTATGATGTTCCTAGGAGTTTTCTTTTGGGGATTTCTTTCAGACAGTGATCAGTGGATTCTTTCCATTTTTATTTTGCCCTCTGGTTTCAATGTATCAGGGCAGTTTATTTTGATAATTTCTTGAAAGATGTTGTCCAGACGTTTTTTCACCATGGTTTTCAGGTAGCCCAATAAATCTATTCTCTCTCCTGTATCTATTTTCTGTGTCAGTTGTTTTTCCAATGAGAAATTCCACATTTTCTACTAACATTTTCCTTTTTTATTTTGTTTTATTGTATCTTGATATCTCGAGTCCTTTGTTTCCCCTTGTTCAGTTCTAATTTTTAAAAGATTTTCTCCAGTGAGTTTTTGTACTTCCTTTTCCATGTCACCAATTCTAAGTTTCAAGGAGTTATTTTCTTTGGTAAATTTTTGTATATCTTTTCCCTGCTACTGACTCTTGTTTCATGATTCTCTTGCATTACTCTTAGTTATTGCCCCAATTTTTCTCCTAGTTCTGTAATGTGCTTTTAGAAATCCTTTTTAAACTCTTCAGGAATGCCTTCTGGGCCTGAGACAAAATTACATTTTTCTTTGGGACTTCACATGTAGACATTTTGACACCATTCTCCTCTTCTAAGTTTATGCCTTGATCCTCCGTATCATCTTAGTAACTTTCTATAATAAAGCTATATTTTTGTTTTGCTTTGGTTTTGCTCTTTTTTCTGCCTTTTGTTGTGACGTCGTGTTTTTATGTAACAGTTGGGAATCTGGCCTTACGCTGTCCCAAGATTTTTGTGCTGGGTCTTACTGCTGGCTTTAACTGAGCTTCAGGTCTTATGCTTGCTTTCCCTGGAGGGTAGGCTTCCTTTCTGGCTTGTAGTGTGGGATGAACCCTCCCTGTTGGCTTCTCCTGGGTGTGGTTTTTAGCTGCTGGACTGCTGCAGGGATGGGGCAGTGATGGTGGGTTGCTATGTTAACAGAATCTTTCTAGTGTTTGGCCCTAAAGGAAAGATCTTGTTGTTGGTGTGCTCCAGGGGTGGGGTGCTGCTGCTGGGTTGCTATGGAAACAGGTCTCTCTGCTTGTAGGCTCCAGGGACAAGGTTCACCTGCTGGCCATCCTCAGGGTGGGCCTTCACTACTGGTCAGCAATGGGATCAAGGCCTATATGTTGACATGTGCTGTGGGTAGGGTCTCTAGAGTGGGGCCTTGCAGTACTGCACAGACTATTCATGTGTCTAGGGAACTGCTTACAGGAGGGTGGGGACTCATTTGTGGATTGCCCCAAACTTGGAGCCTTGCTGTAGGACCCCTTCTGTGAGGGTGACTGGTGCTACTGCTCTTGGACCTCCCTCTCTTCCCACCCCAGTGAGAGACCTTTCCTGGTGGGTTGGTAAACTACTTTCCTGATCCTAGATCAAATCTGAGGCAGTTTTCCAGTTGTTTGGAGAGGAATCTGGGAGGGCTTCAGAGGGTTCCTTCTTTACTCTGCCATCTTGATGCCAGAAGTACTAGAACAGACTTTTGAGTCAGGAAGACCTTGGTTACAGTATGACTTCTAAAAGAGACGGTGTGACCACAAGTAAGGCTTGTAGTCTCAGTATCATCAAGAAACTCTGTAAAATAAGTGATTTGCCACTTAAATTTAAAATCTTGCCATTTATCTATAATGTTTAGCCATATTTCCATAATATTTGTCATCTGTCTACATTTTACCCAGTTTTCAGTCCTCAGCTCAAACATGTCACAAACCTAAAGGCATAGATCATACTCATAGCTCTGACTCCTGAAAGAGACCTGTGAGATCAAACAGCCCAGAGGCCAGGCTTCTAAAGAAGCAAGAAAACTGGGTATGTAACATGAGTGACTGTATTCATCACTTCCTGTTCCTTGGCTACTGTTGGATATCTGTTTAACACTGGATAAATCACTTCCCTTTTCACACACACACACACACACACACACACACACACACACACACACACACACACACACCATTTCCTTATCTGAAAGTGAAGGGCTGAATTAGGTAGCCTCTACAGGGTGAGGAACCTATGTCCTTGAGGCTGCATGAGTCCTTCTAGGTTCTTGGGTGCAGCCTTTTCATTGAGTCCAAGTTTTACAGAACAAATCCTTTTATTAAATGGATTTGTTCTGTGAAGTTTCGGTTCGGTCAAAGGGCTGCACTTGAGGACCTATAGGGCCACATGTGGCCAAAGGTCACAGACTCCCCACCCTTATGAAACTTTCTTTTAGCTTTAGGAGTTCTTAACCTGGTGTGCATGACCTTTAATTTTAAACTTTTTTATCAGTGTATTTCAATATAAATAGCTTCCCTTTTAATCCTATTTTATTTTATACATTTAAAAACATTATTTTAAGAAGCAGTCCATGGGCATCACCAGATTTTCTAATTGTTCCATCACATACACAAAGAAATTCTGGTCATATAGATTATTATATATCATTTGTTGTAATTGTATATCACATATATTATATGTTATATGATTATATAATATTATTATATTATTAAGATATATCTTTTACTGCTATTTTGACATTTCATTTAACTCTTTTGTTGTTATTCAATTTCCTGTGTATTTATGTCTGTTCTATTTGACTAAATTGTATGTCTTTTAAGAGTTTTCCTTAGATCCTTATATTCCTTTAGTCCAGTGGTTCTCAGCCTGTGGGTTATGTTCAATTTAAATACATCCTGTATATCAGATATTTGCATTATGATTCATAACAGTAGCAAAATTACAGTTATGAAGTAGCAACAACAAAATTTTGTGGTTGGGGGTTACCACAACATAAGGAACTGTATTAAAGGGTTGCAGCATTAAGAAGGTTGAGAACCACTGCCTTAGAACCTAGCATGGTGCCTTGCATGTGAAAGATGAAAAAGAAACCATGGTGAACCTTATTTGGGGATTTTGCTCTCATAAAAAGAGACTAAAACACATATGATCATAAGCCCTGTTACAGAGATCTGGGAAGAAAACTAGAGCCAGTTACATGATTTGACCACATCATCCCGCCTAGTGTCAGTTCCCTGAATTGCAACTAAAAGCACATGTACTTAAAGTAACAATAATACTGATTTAAAGCTGTGAAATAACGGCACTGTCTTTCAGGTTCTCCTGTCACTGGAAGAATACACAGTATGATGACCCTTGATGTTTAGAAATATGATTAAAATCAATAATACCTCAATTTAGATCATTTTGTTCTATTAGGATTACAAGAACTCTGTAAGATCCTATAATCTCAGGAGGAAAGGTTATAGTCCTAGAAATAATTGATAAACGAATTGATAATGAATGAGTGAATGAAAATGAAATCATCTGTTAAGTGTCTTCTATTGGCCAAACACTTTTCTATGAGCTATGGATATAGTAAAAACAGTCACTATCCTCAAAGAGCTTATGTTTTCACAGTTTGAAGAGATAGCAGATCTCCACAACATCCTTAACAAATTGTCATGCAGCAGCTGCTTGGAAATCTCTAGTGGAAGGAACCCACTTTGCTTTTGTAACACCTTGAAATGTTAGTTTTTCATAATATCAAGCTAAAATCTGCCTCCCTGCAACCTCCATCCGGTGGTGCTAGTTTTACCCTCTGGGGCCAAGCATAACAAGTATAATCTCACATCACTATGGGAGACCTACAAATACCTTAAGACACCCACTCTGTCCCTCCTAAATCTTCTCTTTTCTAAGCTGAAAAATGTGAAATGGCTTGCACTGACACCTGAACATTGATACTCATATATTTCCTCCTTCATCCTCCAGTACAATAAGAGGGAGGGGAGAGGAGAGAGAAGAGAGCTGGATCAATGTTCCCCTTAGGGAAGGAACCTGAAGGAAACAGAAACTGGATCATGCCTGAGGAAGTGTGTGTACTCATGTTTGACCCCAATGGCTAGCTGGTGATGGTTATTTTGTAAGACTTAAAATAGGCCATCTTTTGTTTTACAAGTTTTATTTACAGAACAGACTGAAGCTAGGAGGTGGACTATATCCTATTTGGAGATCTGCACCATAATTTTGGCATCTCCCTTGGGAGATGAGCTCTCACTTTTACCAGCATTCAAACTCAAGCAAAAACAAAAGCATTGGTTGTCTATTTACCTCCAGGTATAAATTCTCCAAGTGAGATCAGGATTATGCATCATGGGTGTGTCCCTCACCTTTAGGTGACAAAGGTTACTAGTTCTTGTTTATTCCTTTCTCTATTGGAGAACCCAGCAAACTTAGGGAAAGGGCTTCAGAGGCAGCATTTTTCTTAGTTCTAAAGAGTAGGAATCATAGGATTGCTAATTTAAGGTTGAATAGGGCCAAGCTCCTTTTTACATTTAAAATTAAGGTAAAGTATGAGACACTGGTTGGTCTGAGAATGATCCATTTATTAGTTAGGTTAACAGTAGCCAATAAATTGAGTCAATTGCTTCTCTCAATGACTAAAGACCCCAAGTGAGTGTTGACAGGGTCTTTTAAACCTAGATATGTATGTCTTCCTTCTGATTGTACTAACAGTATGTCTTTTGGACCATTTCTTTCAAAAGTAAAAGCAATCTTGCTTAATAGATATTTTAATGAGGAAGCATTTTAAGAGTCACCTCAGCTCCTCTCCATTACTTTCTCTTTGGGAGATGGGAATAATCCTCAGGTAATAGAACATAGGTTTAGTCTGCCATGGCTTTGATTGAATCAACTTGAATTTGAGTTAAATGGGTGCTACGTGAGGTCACAAAAGTGGACAATACCAGGGTGGAGATATCATTTAAAATAATACAATTGAAACTCAAATGACTGGAAGTTGCTTGAGTAGAGTAAAGGCAATTACAAAATGAGAGCTTGCCCTTTAGATAAGTTTATCCCTTAATGTAGGTGAAGGGTGAAGTTACATGGTAAGGAGCGTGGACTTATATGGTATTGGAGACTATCAAACTTATGCCAGCTTAACTAGGCAAGTTTATATTCTAATGGGAAAATACATCACATGAATCAGAGTTGGAAGAGAGTGGACAGGGAAGAAGTCCAGAGAAGGAATCAAGCTGGGAGTGAAGTAACATGCCTTAGGACCCCTCAGGAAATGGTGGTCCAATGTGTTCTTCTAATATCACCAGAGTGGAAGACTATAGTTGAGGAACTAGCTAAGGTAATGCATTAATTTATTCAATCAACAAATATTAAGCTGTGCTGGTTTTTGGGGGGTGGGATTAAGAGTTTAGTTAAGGCGTGGTCCCTAGCCTCACAAATGAACCAAATACAAGCATAGCTAAATAAAAGGATCATGGAGTTACTCAGCAGCTAGGCAAATCAGAGATTTTTTTAAATGAAAAGAAAAACAAAGAATCCAGACAAAGGAACCTTTAATTATGTCTTGAGTATCATGTCCCTATCATAAACCAGGTGGCTAAAGTTAACTCATGTTATGAAAGTTATGAAAACTTTCTTGAATAAATGGAACATAATTTGTTTTGAAACCAGAGTTCTTTCAGATTCAGTTTTCCTCAAAAAGGAAATATTTGAGCCCAATGTGGTGGAACACACAGATGATCCCTGTTACACAGGGAACTGGAGGTTGGTGGATGGCATTGAAGTTTGATTTCTAAAGTATCAATGGGTGGGAGTCAACTGAGTGTTCATACTCAGTCCGTAGGCAATTTGGTAAGCAAAGCTCCAGGCCCCTTAAAAGGGAATGAGCAAGGCCAAGTCAGAAACAAAGCAGGTTGAAGCTTCTGTACTGGTCAGCAGTGGGACTGGGCTAATGAGTGGTCACTGCACTGACAGCCTCTGTGGTATAGAGAGACCAGTCTTGGTGTGGGGAGAGGAAATATTTGAAAAGCTCTGATTAGTCATACATTTAGAGCTGATCAAGAGTATGGAAGTCCTTTTGTGAAAACTTTTAATTTTGATATTGAGTAACCTGAGGCCTGAAAAGGTTAAGTGAATTGCCAAGGACACACAGGTACTAAGTGGCCAAACCAGGATTCAAACCTAAACCTTTTTGCTCCATATTCAGAACTCATGCAAATGTAAAAAGAACCTATAATAAATTTCACATAGTATCATACTGTAAAAAATGAAGATTCTAGCCATTATCTTGGAGAATATTAATTTGCTTAAATTATATGACTTTCTACTAGAATGAAAAGAAGATTCTAACAGAACTTCTGTTATAGCATTACTGCTGGGTGTTGTTCAATGATTGAATGGTAGCAAACCATGCATGTCAGATTGACAAAACAATTCATCCATAGCGTGGAAAGTCAATTACTACTTCTTTTTTTTAATCTAGATGGCTTCCAGTTTTAGAAAACATCTCCTTTAAAAAACATAGAAATGAAGTCTTTTAATGTATTCAAACATTCTAAAATGACTGCCTGATGATCCTTTTCATTGACCTTACCAGCATTCCAGCAAGTATTTGACAAACACAATAGAAATGGCTTATTATAAATCATTTTGGGGTAACTTTGTGTATCTCAGTATAGTTCAACATATCACTAGACAAGGACATTTTCAATAAGGCAATGGTACCTCATTCAACATCTATACCAAACAGCAAACCATTATGTTCTAAAGAAAAATAATGGTTTAAAAATTGACAAGGAAATAAAACTGAAAATAATCATAGAATTACATTTCTGGGAATACAAAACATTCTTGACTTTCACATCAATTTTTTTGTGACCAAAAAGGCAGTGGTTAATGTCAAATTTCTGATTTGCTAAGAAAAAAACTTTGTCTTAGTGTATAGAACATGGACCTTCAGTACAGAAGGAAGTGAGTTTCAGTTTTTCTTCTGATACATGCTGATTGCGTGACCAAAAGCAAGCCATTTAACCTGTTAATTCCCCCTGGCAACTTCCTACAACAAGAAATTACAATGAATGGTTGATCAACACTAGTGACGAGTTTTTTATAATGGGTATTCTCTACATACAGATGCAGTATACAAGTCTGAGAAGGGAAGAAGGGAATGGAAAGGGAACTTGAAAGAGGAAAGCAGTAAAGATGAGTGAACAAAAAGGAGAGGATGGGAGAGAAGGGGAGAGGAATTTTAAAATCTCACATAGTGTTTGCTATAATGCAATATACACAAAGTGGTGTCTAGATATATAATAAACTTTTTTATTTCAGTATCAAACATTCCTAAAACAAGTCAACAGAAGTAAAAATTAATGTAACAATACTTCAAAATAAGATATTACATTTGGAGAAAGAGAAAAATGAGGGAAAAAATCAATATTTTCTGTTGGAGAACCCACCATTCATGTAAGTAAGAAGAGGTATGTGGAAAACAGTTACCAGAGGCTGCTTCAGATCCCCCGGCCTGCGGGCTCCACAGGGGGGCTGAATCAATTGATCAGGTCTAAGTGCTCTTGCATTGAGTGGCCTGGATCCAGATCGTGGTCTTGGGTGGAGGTCCTGGGGTGCACTTTCAGCAAGCCAAAGCTGGGGGGACTTGCAACACCTCCCTAATAGCTCCAGCAGTTGGGAAAAAGCCAGCGATTTGGAACGGAGCTTCCCCTCCTGGAAGCAGAGTTTCACAGACCTAAAAAAACCAACCAATTAATTGACTGGCCAACATAAGGAAAAGGAGGCAAAATAAAAACACCAATAAAACTCTAGAACCCTTTTTTGCGGATAAAAAGGGTCAAAGCATGGAACAGGAGGAGGAGAGCCCAGAACTCAGAACTCCCACACCAAATGCTTCCAAGACAATTGAAGAATGCCTAGAAGCTATACATCAACTGAAAAAGGACTTTGAAAACCAAATAAGGGAAGTGGAGGAAAAATTGGAAAGA
>JAQQSW010019588.1:0-11018 GCA_028646575.1 Pseudocheirus occidentalis
AAAAAAAAAAGGAAAAAAAAAACAAAACAACAAAAAAAGAAGGGATGGATAGTGCTGGCCCCAGCCACACTGCAGAGAGACACATTCACACACATATACGTACAGTGGATGGATGCACACAAGGCTCATTGCCAGGCTGAAAATGCTAGCAGTAAGTGAATTACTATTCTCATTCACTTCTTATAAACGAAGCTCTTGCAGATCTCTGGGAAACCAGGTCTGGGAGAAAATGGAAACATTTTACAGTGATTCGGAGCTCCCTTGGTGGTCTAGGATGAAGGAAATGAAAAAAGGGCAGTGATGGCTCCCTAGAGGGATGTTCCTAGAGGAAAGGGCCAGAGACCCCAGAAGTATCTAGAACCAGCTATTGCTAAATGAGCCCAGGGAAATGAATAATGAGATACTCTCCATCAAAAACTAACAATAATAGCCCCATTTATATAGCACTTTTAATTTGCAAAAGGCTATGCCTAGCCTACTTCCCTTGAGTCTTAGAATCACCCCATGGGGTCAGTGCTGTGACATTTTGAACCACATTTTACAGGTGAGAAAAGGTTCAGAATAATTATCTGACATGTACAGGCTCACCCAGTTATTAAAAATCAGAGTAAGATTTGAACTCATGCCTCCTTGACTCCAAGTACACTGAGTCACACTGCCTTTGAGGATGCCAGAGTTGTGACTCTCATGGGATCATATGCTTTTTACATGCTAATGACCTCAAAGGCTGTCTAGGGGAAACCCTCATTTTATAGACCTAGACACAGTGAATGTGTGAATGTGAGCCAGCTTCATGTGTCTTTGAACTCAGATCCCATGGCCCTAAATTCAGTCCTCTTTCAAACCAGTGGTTCCCAAGCCTTTCCACTGTCAAACACTGATTATTCCCCCACATGATATCAACTGTACTGTTAGAGTCCACTAAGAGAATATTTAATGAAAAGGACAGGAATTCAGTAATAGTTTTAAATACATTTCCAATTCATTCATCACAATCCTAGCTATAGGCATTTAACTTAGCTCTTCTCAGCAATACAACGATCCAAGACAATCCCAAAGGACTAATGATGAGGCATCCTATCCGCCTCCAGAGAAAGAACTGCTATTGATTGAATACAGACTGAAAAGTGCTGTTTCCCACTTTCTTTCGTTCTTTTTCTCGTATTCGAGTCTTCTTGTACAAAATTACTAATGTGGAAATGTTTTACATGATTGCACAGGTGTAATCTGTACCTGATTGCTTATCATCTCAGGGATGGAGGGAGGGCTAGAATTTGAAACTCAACACTTTAAAATAAAAATGTTTTAAAAATGTGTGCACAGGTTGTAAGATGTTATTTGGTCAGTCTATAAGAGGCGCGTTTGCTGATTTATTGTGCTACTATTCAATCATTTTTGGTCATGTCTAATGCTTTCTGACCCCATTTGGAGGTTTCTTGGCAAAGATACTGGGGTTCTTTACCATTTTCTTCTCTAGCTTATTTTGCAGATGAGGAAACTGAGGCAAACAGAAGTAAGTAACTTGGCCAAGGTCTCGTAGCTAGCTTCAGAAGCTGGATTTGCACTTAGGTGTAGAGAACTTCTGGGGGGTGAAAGATCTCAACAGAATGTTCCCCTTCCCCTTGGATAAATGTTTTCTGGTAATGATTGTTCGGAGCATGTGCCAACCTGTACCTTGCCCTGCTAGCAGGACACGGTTCATGGTAGATATCTACTACTTGTATAAGTCATATGTTGTTACCAACAAGCAGGAGCTAGGAGGGTCTGGATATATTGTTTTCATTCTTTTTGGAAAGGTTTCCAGGCTTGTAGTCACCTTGTAGTCATAGAGACCCCTTAGAAGTAAAGTATATAAGGACTAAGAAACATTTGTTTATTTGTTCTGTATGAAATGGATATGCAATAAACATTCTATGGATTATACCCCCATCTCTTTTCTTCACCTCTTGCTAGCCCATGCAGGAACAGGAGTCTTCCTGACCCCAGGCCAGACACTCTATCCATTGTGTCACCTAACTGCCTTTATTTATTATACTAAGGCATTTAAAGCTAGGGTCAAGGTTGTCCTGGAGTCGCTTGTTAAATTTTCAGCATTAGCATTTACATCTCAGAAATTAGCAAATGCTACAAATTACTGCTTGATGTATTGTTCAGTTGATTGTCAATTATTGCAAAAGTAAGGGAAACAATGTTTATAATGTAGCTTAAGCTTAAGTGTATCAAGTATACTTTCCTACCTCCTGTATAGCTGGTTGTTAAACATTTATCACCTCACCAGTGGAGGCTGCATATAATGACTCCACCGTCCCACTCTAGAGTTCAAAACACACACGTGCACATACACACACAAACCTGAGTGCACATGACTGTAAATAGTGAAATCTGTGCCAACAGGAAATCCTCATGGCTCCCTGGGGAGGTGCCACCAGGATTGTGGGAGAGGCAGCACCAGACACATTGGAATCTCTGAAAATGATAGGTGACAAGAATGGAAGACAGAGGACCAGGCCTGGTGAGTTTAGATAAAGATCCTGAAATCTGTGTATGTTAGAGCGGTGAGAGACTTTGGAACACAGAACATAAAATATCAGTGCTAAAAGCTGGAAATGTAGAAAATAGAATGTCAGAGCTGGGAGGGACCTTAGCAAATAGAACAGAAAATATCAGAGCTGGAAAGGATCTGAGAACATACAACACGAAATGTCAGCATCTTAAAGAATCTTGGAACACTCAACATAGAATATTAGAGTTGGAAGGAACCTAGAAAGGGAGAAGCCTGCCTGGGAGATAGCTTTCTGGCCTGGCTATTTTAACAAATTATTTTTGATAAATGAGTCCTGAGCTCTGTTGTTTCTACCTTGCTAGAGAACCACTAGGGCTGTCAGCACCCTTTAAATTTCAACACCCAGTTGAAAAGCCTCAGTTGCTCCATCCTAGTTAAAACTCTACTTACAGAGGGGACTTGATACGAAGTTGCAGTACTTTGAGCTTGCATTGAACACTTTCATTTGAATATGCTCTGATGCTCTATCCATACATGCCTGTCTTGTCCATCACCAGAGACTGTGAAGTTCCTCAAAGGGTAGGATCCCCTCTTCCACCCCCACCCCCATAATCTTTGAGAGGAGACAACATGGCATAAACCAGGAGAGAGACACAGCGCCCTCTAGGTCTACCTCTGATACTATCTGCACGACTGTGTGTGTGTGTGTGTGTGCGCGCGCTCGCGCGTGTGTGAGTGTGTGAGACATGATTGCTCCAGGTGATCTCTCAGGTCTGACCTTGAGACCTTGAGAGGCAATATGGTGGCAGAGTAATGCCAGTAGCAGTTCTCAATTATTTAGTGCTTTGAAATCTACAAGGAGCTCTTAGTCTTGGAGTCAGGAGAGATCTGGATTTGAATTTTGCCTCTGTCATTGTAACTATGACCCACTCTTTCAATCTCTCAACATCAATTTCCTTATTAATAAATCAGGGGCAGAAATACTTGTGGTGCCTCCTAGAGGGTTGGAACATCATAAGGAACAAGAGTTTTGTTCACCTTCAAAGTGACATCCAAGTCACCCATTATTCATTTTAGGTCCTATGTGTCCAAGGGCCTTCTAGCTCTGACATTCCATACCCTGTGCTTTTAGGCCTCTCCCAGGGCTAATGTTTTGTGATTCTTCTGCCTGAGAGAAGGATGCAAAATATTGTATCGGGGTTAAATAATATAGGAGGAGGAAAGACCAGCTAGAAAATAGTTTGTGTGAAAAACAGGGGCTTTATTCAATTTCAGGTTCTATGGTACCTGCCTTCGTTTTCCTTCTAACTCCCTAATTCTTAAGCCTTTCTTTCCCATATTCAGTGTCTTCCTCATTTGGAAATATCTGATAAATTCATTCCCAATAAATAAAATTATTAAGAGGTTTCAATGATCTCTCTCAGGGTATTTGCATTTTAAAAGAAGCTCATAGGAAAATGATAAATTTTGAAGTCAAAGGAATCAATTTCTCATGGTAGAATTTGGGGCATTAGTAGGGAGATTACAGAATCATAGAATATTAGCATCATAAGGGACCTTAGAGGTCACTTGGAAGAAATAAAATATGCTTGTGCTCTAGCCTGAACTCTGCCCCTAATTGACTTGGTGACCCTGGATTTGTCATTTTCCTCATCTAAGACCAAAGTTTGTTCCTCTGTAAAATGACATTGTTAGAGAAGAGAGTCCCTTCTAGCCCTGACATTTCAGAGTTCTTTTCATAAAAATCAATTTTCATAGATCTTCTGTTTTTTACACCACCTGCATTTCCTGTTCTATCCCCTCTCTTCCAATCTTCCTCCCAGAGAGTCATCTTCTCAGATTACAGATAAAGAAACCAAAGGGAAGTGACTCGTCCAGGGCAACACAACCTCCATTCTTTAGAGCCAGTCCTCAGACTCAGGTCTCCTGCCTCCAAGTCTGGTACTCAGATTGCATGATTGAGGAGAAAGACAAGTGATGGTCTCAGTTCCAGCTGAGGCAAAATATGTGTGTCCTTCCTGCGGAAACGTTTCCCAGTCAAGGTCATTTGAGGTCTTCAGCACAATCAAGGGAAGAGGAAAGGGCAGGGTCTAGGAAGGCCAAAATTATCTTCCAGCTGATGAGGGAGTCTAAGCTTCTCTATTTGAGTCAGGGGTTCTATCCACTCTCCACTATCTTTTCCCAGGTCTACCCTGAGGCTCAAATGAGCTAATTTAGCAAATTACTTTGTAACCCTAAAGTACTATATAGATGTCTCCTGTTAGTTAACAACAAATTCCATTTTTCTGACCCTTAAGAAGATGATAATCTACTTAGGGAGACCCATCTATAGGAAGACTTGAGAACATAGCCTAGCATTATGGGATGCGCTCAGGTCATTCAAAACAAAGAAGTCTGGAGCTTGGAGGAATGGTCAGAGAGGCAGTGTGCCCTTTTGGTTTTCAATTCCATGGAAAAGAGAGAACACCAACTGCTTTTGCAAACCTCAAGGAAACCCAGGTGTAAGTTACCCAGATGTCCAGAGAAAATAGGCCAGGAATATTTTGCCCTGTGGTTATAATAGTTATAATAAATAGACAGATGGATGGAAGGAGAGTGAGGGCCCCTGTAGGGGATCTTTGTAAAACCATCTGTTTTCCATATACAAATCAAATATCAATACAGAATAAGTTGACAAGTCTCTGGGTCTCTGGAGGATTGGATATTGATTGCTGTTTCCAGTCTACATGAAGATTTATTAATGGTAGTGGACTATTAATTGTCCACTTGGTGTTTATCAATGGACTGCGAGCTCTGGTGACAAGAGAAGTCAGTAACTCAAGGAGATAGCAACCTCTTGCTCCATTTAATTCATCATGATAGCTGGTAAGTCTTGCTCTGGATGGAAATGCTAATATATTGCCATTTGGACAACCAGCTCTGAGAGACAAATGTTGGAGGTGGAGTGGACATCACATAGGGTGTATAATTTGTTTTGGCCATTTCTGAGAATCCCTGAATGTTAGGACTAGATAGGAAATCAGAACACAGAATTACAAAATCTCAGAATTCAGTGTCTCCAAAATTCACAACTGGAAGGTACCACAAAGGCCATCTGGTTTAAGCCACACCAGACTAGGAACATCCCTCTACAATTCTGCCAAGTGATGACCCAAGTTTTACTTTAGGAATATGAGGGCAGAGAAAAAAGAAAAAATAGCAAGCAATTGGTTCTACTTTCTCTCTGCTGCCTGTCATCATTCTAGCCACAATGATCCACTGGATATGTATTACTTTGGTTTCCCTCTTTCCCCTAAATCAAAATCCAATCCTTAGATGCTGTCCTCAGTCTTGACAATAAATTTCCGTTTTATTCTTAGCTTTTCAACTCTAGAAGCTATTCTTATTGGACCAAGTCATGTCTTTATGCTTATCCTGCATCCCCAGTCCTTGCATTCACCTTCTCTATATAGTTCCAAAATTTATTGTTGAGTTCTCTGACCATTCACATTGGTAGCTTTAGATGACTCCTCTTTTTCTTCCTCATTGGCTTTTATTTTTCTGTTTGTGTTTCACAAATTCCATTGGAGAGAGCCTCCCATCATTCGTGGAGTAATGATCCCTGTAGAATTTGACATGATGTTATTATAACTGACCTTTCTTAAAACATTTGAAAATTTAGTCTCCTCAAATCTAGGAAACATGCTAAACTTCACGAGGCTTTCTTCTCCTTTATCACTCATCTTAATATAGAGTGGTCACCTGTCCCCACAGCTTATGTTGTTCCTATTTCAGCAACCACTTCCTCCTTGCTGGTCATAATAGTAATTCCTCGCATAATTAAATTCTTCATTAGGTACTAGCTGCTCTACTTTTGGAAGAGGACCCTTTCTGAGCCTCAATTTCTCCTCTGAGAAACTGAAGTGGGGTGGAACCAGTTACCTGGAAGATTCATTCTAGTTCTAAATCTGTGATCCCATAATTGTGACCCTTGGGTCCTCAGTTTTTTGCTGAGGATCCAATAATCTCTAGATGTATTTTCTAGGTTCCATCTTGCAGAATTACTTGTCCCCATATGAGGTAGGGAGTAGTGTAATGCCATTAAAGAGCAGCTTTCCAGAAGAGTGCTACTGAACAGCTTTTAAGGTTCTAATTACACAGTATAGTGAACACTCTATGTATTCTATAACAAATCAAAGCAAAACACAGAAAACCAAGGTACAGCATTCACAATATTACAACTTATCACAGAAAATCACAATATAGTATTCACAACAGGTTATTATTAAAACGGCCACAGTTTTCACCAAAGTCGTCATAATAGTTTTCAACAAAGAACATATCATCTGGTATCCCTATGGACATTTTCCTCCTTACTCAATCATTAAGTCATCTCAAAGTAAAATAGTCAAAATCTTCCACTCATGGGACAACTAAATTAACTCTATCAGTCCCTTATTCAGCAATCAATTACTAAGTATCATTAATCATTAAATACCATCATTAGAAAATCCATAAACCCTCCATCCCTAGGTCACTAGTAAACCACATTGTCATCACAGCATGCAGTACCCAAGGAGAGGTCTTTTTTTTTATCTTGACCCAAGGCAAGTTCTCAGCAATCTCTGTTCAGACAAAGCTTAACAAGGCACAACATTCATTGTCAGTGTCCTCATCAATTCACTCTCTGCCTGCAGAATGGTCTCAGGATCCCTGAAAACATCAGCAAGACCCTCATCCAGGATTTCTGTAAATATACAACAAGAAAATCTTTCTTCAGGGCTTCTGAGGCCACAGCAAGTTTCCAGGACCTCTGCAACAACATCACTATCCTTCACCAGCAGAGGTGTCTGGCAAAACAACATCAAAACAGACAGACAGAATATTGGCACCACAGTGATGCTTCCTCAGTGCTCTGCAGTTTGGCTGGCCCTAGGACCGAAAAGAAATCTCAGCCGGCTCTCAGAATCAAAATCACTCCTCCCAGGTTTTCAAAATCAAAATCATTTTCTCCAGCCTAGGTGTGTGTGGGGGGGGGGGCAGGGAGGAGGCTTTCCTCTTCAACCTTCCTGGCAACAGCAACTTCAGTCTCTACGATTCTTATCTGAAGAAAGTTCTGACTCAGTCCAGCAGTAGCAGCCTAGCCACCAGATACTTCTGGGAGAGACACTCTCTCACCAGCAGAACAGATTCGGCCACCAGATTCTGGTCTCAAGAAATTCTGACCATGCCTCTCTGGGGCTTTTCTTATATACACACACGGCATTAGCTTCCTATTTCAGCCAATCCTTTGCTGTTATGTCAGCAACAGGAGACAGGAGTTCATACCTTCTGTTTCTTTCACAGAGGTTTGATTAGTTACTAAGGGCTAAGTAGCTGCTTATTTGTCCACACAAAGAGAGGTCTTCAAATGCAAATTAATTGCCATTACAAGTGGTCAGATTTGATGAGTTTTAGGAAGTTCTCCCTTAAATCCTGGATATGTACCATAGGAAGAAAGTGTATCTATATGTAAATCAACCTCAGTGACTTTCTGCAAGAAGCCACAACCCACAACTCCTCACCTCTTCTTCCTCATGTCCAGATTATTGCTAAGGGTCATCCAGACTCCCAAGCTAGCTGTCATCCCCAATGCCTCACCCCTTTCCTCCATAGCCAATTTTTTTCCAAGTCTGGTCAATTTTATCTTCATGACATCTCTCAAATATACCCCCTTCTCTGACACTGCCACTACCCTTTACCACCTCCTGTCTGCACCTTGAAAATAGCATGCTGATTGGTCTCCTTGTCTCATGTCTTTTCCCCTCTCAATCCATCCTTTACTCAGTCATTAAAGTGATTTCCTGAAACTCAATTCTGACCGTGTTTTCTCCCTATTCAGTCAACTTCAGTGACTCCTCATCAACTCCAAGATCAAATATAAAAGCCTCTGTTTGGTTTTTAAAGCATTTTGTAACCTACCTCCTTCCTACTGTTCCAGTCTTACACATTATTCCCCCTCCATGTACTCTGGGATCCAGTGACATTGACCTCCTTGCTATTCCTCCAATAAGACATGACACCTTCAGACTCCGAGCATTTTCACTGACAGTCCCCCATTTCCACAACATTCTACCTCCTCATTTCTTCCTCCTGACTTCCTTCAGCTAAAATCTCCTTTTCTGCAAGAAGCCTTTGCCAATCCCCTCCTCTTACTAATGCTTTCCCTCTGAGAGGGTCTCACTTATCTGTGAGACCATGGTTGTGCCTAATTATCTGCATGTTGTCTCCCCCATTACAATTGTAAGCTCCTTGAAAAGAGGGACTGTCTTTTGTCTCTCTTTGCATGCCCAGCACTTAGGACAGTACCTGGAACATAGTAGGTGCTTAATAATTGATTTTTAACATGATTTGATGGCCGGTTGACCTCTCTCTGGATTAAACCTATAATTGTTTCCCATCCCTTGCAGCATAAACAACTGTTTTCATTCTCTTTGGCTCTAGCTCTCCCTTCAAGGCAAGAGTCTTCTGCCTTTTACATGACTCAGAATCTTCAACATCCCTTCTTCCTTCTTTGTGTCACATTCTTTCAGCTACCAACCCTCCAGTTGAGGGTTGCCCTCTGCCTCTTCAGATCCCTTACTTTGGTTCCTTTTTACCTTAAAGCTCTCCTTCCCTTATTTCAAAGAATACTTTGTTCTTAAGATTCCAGCAAGATAAGAAGCCCTTTTTCCTTTTTCTCACAGAGAGAGAACAACTTGCCCCTTTTCCTGCATAGCTGTTACTTGATGCTGATAGAAACACAAAGTTAGACTCTTTTCTTCATGCTATTGCAAACTCCCCTGGCTTTCTGTCCATGCTGAAGGTCACATCTCTAGGGCTCTCTTGCCTGTCAGGTGGCCATTGCCATGAGTAACTCTCATGGCAACCTAACATGGAAAACTGCCTGGTGGCCATATCTGTTTGCTCTGGCTACTGAGTACCCCTGAGTGAGGTCATCCCACCTTTTCTCTTCAGATGATGCTCGTTTGCTTTGCTGCCTTTGAATTCCAGAGTTGGATGGGCTCCTAGGATATAGAATGTCAGACCTAAGGGTTTTCAGAACATAGAAAATCAAGGATGAGAAGAACCTTATAACTTAGAATGTCAAAGATGAAAATTTAGGAAATAGAATGTCAGAGGTAGGGGTGAGGTTGAGGACGATACTGCTTAGAACACAGGATGTCAGATCTGGGAGGGACTTAAGAACATAGAATGTCAGAACTAGGAAGAATTGGGGTGGAGCCACGATGGCGGCATAGAAACCGCAAAGTTTTGCGGCTCCCACACAGCCACCTTAAATACCCATGAAATGCAACTCTAAACAAATTTTAGGGCTCCAAAACTCTCAAAAATACGGAAAACACATCTCTAGCTGAAGGCAGCTTGGCAGGTGGGGTTCATTGCAGCATGCTAGGAGCCGAGGCTGGCCCAGCCCGAAACCCCAGCCAGGCCCCAGCATGGTCGGGTGGAGCTGCAGCATACAGGAGAGCCAATCCATGGCACTGGAGGCAGTTTCCACATTTATCAGGCCAGAACAAATAAGGCTAAGAGAAAGGTCAGTGGAATTTGCTAAATTTCGGGGAGAAAAGTGGTCTGGCTGAACTGCTCCCAGGATAAGGAAGCAGTGGGAGGTAGCTGTGGAAGCAGGAACAGCTGAAAGCAGCAACTGCTTCCACTGGGCTGCTTCACAGCTCCCAGCCTGCAGACAGCAGGGGGGCTGAGGCAATCAATCAGGGCCAAGGGCTCTTGCATTGAGCAGCCTGGATCTGGAACGTGGTCTTGAGTGGTGGTCCTGGGGTGCCCTTTCAGTGAGCCAAAGTTGGGGGGGTTGCAGCACCTCCCTAATAGCTCCAGCAGCTGTGAAAACCCCAGCTATTTGGGACAGAGCCCCACCCCCGGAAGCAGAGTTCCACAGAGCTAAAAAATCAAGCAATTAATTGACTGTCCAAAATGAGCAGGAAAAGGAAACAAAGTAAGAACAGCAATAAAATTCTAGAATCCTTTTTTGGGGACAAAAAGGATCAAAGTATGGAGCAGGAGGAAGACAACACAGTCAGAACTCCCACACCAAATGCTACCAAGAAATATGAAGATTGCCTACAAGCCATAGATCGACTTAAAAAGGACTTTGAAAACCAAATAAGAGAAATAGAGGAAAAATTGGAAAGAGAAATGAGAATTATGCGAGAAAATCATGAAAAGAGAGTCAACAACCTGACTGAAGAAAATAACACTTTAAAGAACAAAACTACTCAAATGGCAAAAGAAGCCCAAAAAGTCAATGAGGAGAAGAATGCCTTAAAAAGTAAAATTTGCCAGATGGAAAAAGAGTCTCAAAAGGATTCTGAAGAGAATAATTCCTTCAGAATTAGAGTGGAGCAAGTGGAAGCTAATGACTTTATGAGAAACCAAGATACTACTAAACAGTTACAAACAAATGAAAAAATAGAAAGCAATGTGAAATATCTCCTTGAAAAAACCACTGACCTGGAAAATAGAGCCAGGAGAGACAATC
>JAQQSW010019589.1:0-11018 GCA_028646575.1 Pseudocheirus occidentalis
GGGAACAGATTGTGGGAGAGGTCTTACAGTGGGATCAATGTTCTGGGCTGGGGGGTAGGGACAAAAAGGGGAGAAAATTTGTAACTCAAAACCTTGTGGAAATGAATGATGTAACCAAGAAAATAAATTAAAATTAAAAAAAACAATTACTAAGTATAGAAATACACATTTAAACAACCCAGATTTCACTTTATGCAATCAAACTGGCAAAGTTGAGAGAAGAAGGTGGAGGAAGAGAAATGACAAATAGTGAAGAGGCTACGAGCCATTAGAGAATGCCTCTAGTGTTTAGCACAATGCCTGGCACATAACAGTTGCTTAATAGTAATAAGTGTTTAGGTTACTAAATGACTAAGAAAAAAGGCATTGTGGTATTTTGCTGGTGAGGTTATGAACTGGCCTAGACATTTTGGAGATCAATTGGAACTATGCCCTAAAAGTTATCAAACTGGGCATAACCTTCAATCACACAATGCCACTTTAGCCCTATACCTCAAAAACATCAAAGAAAGAGGAAAAAGAACCAAAAGTATAAAAAATAATTAAGGTAGCTTGTTTTGGAAGTGGTAAATAAGTGAAAACTAAGCAGGGTACTCATCAATTGGGAAACGGCTGAACAAATTATGGCATACTATTTTTCTGTAAGAAATTATGAAAAGGGTGGTTTCAGAGAATTCAGGAAGACTCATATGAACTGATGCAGATGAAGTGGGAAGGGCCAGGAGAGCAATACAATAAAAGAAATATAATACAAATCAATACAACAAAATATTATTAAGATAAACAACACTGAAAGATACGAGCTCCAATGAATGCGATGGCCAACCATGATGCTGTAGTACTAATGATAAAGCATGCTAAAGCAACTTGTGACCAAGTGGTAATCCAAGTACAGAATAAAATGCCATTTTGGACATGACTAATGCAGAAATTTGCTGATGTTGCTTTTGCTTGTTTCTATTATGTATTAGTTTTCTATTCTCCCTGCCCCCCCACTGGGAGAGAGAAATGCATTTATATTCACTAAAAATAAATTAAGAAAAGAATAATAGTAGAACTTTAACTCGTTCTTTGACTATATCCTCTGAATTTCACTTTTAAAAATAGAATGTGATAAGAAAATGACAGTAATAATAATAAGACCAACACTGAGACCACAACAGATATTTAAATACTGCTTGACGGTATATAAAACAAGACAATTTATTGCACTCAGATTTGATCTTATTTGATTTTTATGAGACAGCTACTATAGGCACAACATCTCAGTTATCAAGGTCCCAAGCTTAGAATTGTCTTTGACTCTTCCCTCTTCTTCCCATTAACAATGGTTGAAAGGTCGCATATAATAGAAGAGGTACTACAGGACTAGAGAAGGGAAAAGGGTGTCATGATTTTCAGAAAAGGAAGAAAATGGAATCTACAAACTATATGTCAGTGAGCTTGATCTTGATTTCTGGCAAAATTGTAAAATCTAATATTATTCTCAAAAAATAATGAGAAGAGGAAAAGAGGATCACAAAGCATTAGCTTCATCAAAAGGAGATTATGCCAGACCAGCCTTAATTACATTATTCTGTAATTAATATTGTTATAAAAGTTGTTAATGTCTTTGATTATACAAGAGTAATAGAGAGTAGATTTAAATTTTAGACAAGGATTCAAAAATACAGTCATTGTTGAATGTCAGTACAGAAGTTCTCCAGTGCAGTGGTTCAAGGATCTATGCTTGGCTCTATTCTGGTTAGCATGTTTGTTTGTTGCTTTTTTTTTTTGGAGGGAGGAGGGCAGGGAAATTGGGGTTAAGTGAGTTGCCCAAGGTCATATGGCTAGTAAGTGGTAAGTGTCTGAGGTCAGATTTGAACTCAGTTCCTCCTGACTCCAGGTCCAGTGCTCTACTCACTGTGCCACCTATCTGCCCCAGCATGTTTTTAATGACTTAGAGACAATGGCTAAGAAGGTAGCTTTACCAAATTTACAGATGACAAAAGTTGAAAGAGATGGCTAATATTCTGGTTTACATATGGGACTCAAAAAGTTACTGACAGGACAGGATATTAGGTTAAACTGAATAAGATGAAATTCAGTAGGAATAACAATATATTATTACATGTGGATTCAAACATTGATTTTAACAGGTACAACATGGTGGAGGAGCATGGAAGGATATAATTTAATCTGAAATATAAAAAAGATGTAGAGGTTTAGATTCAATACAAGTCAACAGTATAATAGGGCTGCAAAAAGAAAAGAAAGTTATAATGTGAAAGATACATTAGACTTTGTCTGGTTCCAGAGGGCAGAACTAGGAGAAATGTGGGAAAGTTAAATTTAGACTTGATATAAAGAACTTCTTAAAATTAAAACTGTACAAACACAGAATGGGATATAGTGGGTTCCCCATCACTGGAGTTTTCAAAATCTTTATGACTGCTTGTCAGAAGGCATTATTTTTTTTAGTATGAATTCCTCAGTGCTAAAATTCTATAATCCTTTCATGTTCTCCCAGAAACGTATATGGCACTGAGCACATATAATTACTCAACATATATAAGTAATATGAATATTTTAAAATCAACTGAATATAATTCATCTAATATAGTTTATCAGCCCTTTAGAAAATAAGTAGTGCTTCCTCAACCTTAGAGGTCAAAAGGTCACAATATTCCTTGATCACTTATTCCAATCTCATAATTCTTATAATACAGGTACTCCAAGAAATCTATAGATAGACTTCAGGGGATCTGTGAATTTGAAGGCAGAAACAATTCATCTTTATTAGTACTAACATCTAATTTAATTTAACATTTCCATTTATTTTTTTTAAATATTACTCTGAGAACAGTCTTTACTAAACTCTTATTGGAGATGTTTTGCCTTTTCTTCACCAGAACCAGGTCCATACATTACTTCCCCGATACTATAACCGGAACATGATTCTATGCACATAACACAACCACACCTTTTTCAGGCAGCCCTCCTTCTATGCAATATCCTTTGCCCGCTAGAAAGTGAACTTACTGAGGTTAGGGAGCTTCTATTGAAAATCCCCCAGTGTCAAGGATCTCAAACATCATCAAACAGTAAATACCATTTTCAGACAGCTCTAGTTGTTTGCTAATGTTCCCATCTAATCAGTTCAGCTAAAGACAAAACAATAACTACCTCATTTTCTGCCCACTATTCCTGGTACTACTTACTCTCTTTGGACTCAGATAAAGTTGGAATTGTAAGATTCATAATTTAAAGTGACCTTAGTGCTTATCTACTACAATCCCCTCATTTCATAGATGAGAAAGCAGAAACTCAGACTATGTTAGATAACTTGCCCCAAGTTACCCCTGTGGTACATAACAGCTGCAACAATGGATTATGTTTCTTGAAAGATAAAGGGACCAATCTGGAGACATAACCCAAGAAAGAAGTAGTGAAGTCACTTTTTAATGTTCAATGTCATGTCAGATCTTCCAATCAATAATAATAATAATGATAATAGCTAGCATTTTGGTATTATTTTAAGGTTTGCAAAGTGCTATATAACTATAATCTCCTTTTATTCTCAAAATAACCCATGGAAATAGGTACTATTAGCATCCCCATTGTGCAGGTAAGAAATCTGAGGCAGGTAGAGGTTAGGTGACTTTCCCAGAGTCACACAGCTAGTAAATGTCTAGGGTCACATTTGAACTCAGTTCTTCCTGACCCGAAGTCTAGCATTCTACCCACTTTGTCACCTAACTGCCTTGCACTGTGGATTAGGAAATGTTAACTGAGTTTAAATCTTCATGAGACAGGTAAATGTTACCCCACTGAATGATACTAAGGGACATATCAATACTTGATGCTGATTCCCAGAGTGTGATTCAACTGATTTCTAAGAGTACCATCCCTGCTTCAGAATGTGGATGTTGCAAAATGAATCTTAGAGAATCTAATCATTTCTACATGTCTGTGCGATTTTTCTAGACAACCAAAGTGATCTATAGTCTTAACTGTACTTCCTTCAGGGAAGGAAGGGCCTTCTTCCTACAAGACTAACTAAGAACAGATTTCCTCACACCTATTAATACCAGTGAATATTCTTTCTTATTCGATTATAGAACAAAGATTATCTTTTATCTATTCTTGTATCCTCAGTACACAAATATATAATAAGTGCTTTAAATGGGTTCATCGATTATTGATTGATTCCTTTTTCACTCATTTCTCAAATGCTACCATGTCTTTAAAAGGTCTCAATTTAACCTCTGTAAGTAGAGACTTATTTACATATAATTTCAGAGGTTGAGAGTTTCTTATCCATTCTTTTCCACTTCTGTATCATATCTGACCATTCTTCAACACTTTGAAGTAGGTCTTATTTCCCACTAATGTTCCTGAACTTTTCTCTTCTTGATTTCCATCCTGCGTTATTTCTTGCTTGTTACCCAAGGATTAAATATTCTGCCTAATTGGGCAAAATGAAGTGAGGGATTCTTCATTTTCTTTCATCTTTTCCCCAAGCATGGTCAGTAATTTGTATTAAATGTGTGCAAAATTGGCATGACCCTTAGCAAGAAGACAAATGTGGTTCAACCCTTTTATGTCTCTCAGTTTCCATACTACCCAGTCATGGTTAAGGTTGGGCATTTAACTAAAATTCTCTTCATTTTTCTCTGATCGTTCATTCCTTTGGCTTCCTTATTCCTATTCTCTGCATTATTAAAATCTTACTTGTCCACTGAGATGTTCAGTTGCAGTTTTGTTTTCATTTTGTTTTATTTTGTATTTTTTAAATCATTTTTCACCCACTGCTTTTCTATCCCATCTCCCACTATCTGGAACTAACTGGCTCAATATTGGAGCAACTTTTCATACTATTAGGGCTGCTCAACTCAGGATGAGAGCCCTTATGCTTCTTTTCCTTCATATCCACACAGGCTTTCTGATGTATACAAAAGTAATAGGAAATATTTCATTAGATCTTCATCATTTTCCCAGGAGATGTCATAGCAGCATAACAACGAGCATTTTATATTTAAGGAAACTGAGGCTCTATGTAGGGAAACATACTTTTCAAAGAGAAAGAGCTTTAAAGGGACAGATGTTGTTTGTTGTTCAGTCATTTCCACAGTCACAACTCTTTGTGACCCCATTTGGGGGGTTTCTTGGCAAAGATACTAGAATGGTTTGCCATTTCCTTCTCCAACTGATTTTACAGCTGAGAAAATGGAGGTAAACAGGGTTAAATGACTTGTCCAGAGTAATACAACTGGTAAGTTTCTGAGGCCGGATTTGAACTCAGGAAGATAAGTCTACAACTTAACTATCTAGTTCTTTCGCCAAAGGTTCTTAACTTGGTATCTGTATTTTTTCTCCTAATATTTTGATAACTGTCAATATAACTGGTTTCCTTAATAATTGTATGTATTTTATTTTATGCATTTAAAAAGAATATTCTGAGGTGTCTGTAAGCTTCAGCAGATTACCAAAAGGGTCTATGACATAAGAAAGTTAAGAACCCCTGCCCTAGGCAGAGATTTAACCAAACAATATAGTCTATTGATCACTGAAAAATCACTATTTCTTAATGGTGTTACTGGCCAAATTTCTTGTTTACTATTGTTTTTAATATCCTGGGCTCAGACTGATCTTTTGAGTTTCTATAAGGAAGCTTTTTAAAATGCCTGCTTGTCTAGTCTATGGCAATTTTAGCAAAGCTAAAGAAAAAAAGCGATTATTAAATAGAGTGAGCCTTTCAAATTCATAAGGGCAGGTGTGGGGGTGGGAGGTGGGGTTGGAGATCTATGAGTTTTGACTTCTCAATCTGTAAAGAACATTCATCATATATATAGCCGGTACAATTGTCATTTCATTTCAGTAGGCCAGACCTTTTCACGCCTGCCTAGTTATTCACTACTGATGCTATGGTATTATCAGCACCTTGAAATTCCATAGAAACAAGGAAAAATGAAGTCAAAACTGCCAGAAATTCCTAGGACTAGACAGTCTGAATTAAACTTTGCACTTAAACTAAGATAAGCCATTTAACACACAGAAGGTTTTCCAGGGGTTCAGAATCATTTAAGCTCTTGTAACTAAAACTAAATAATTCAGTTGAAATATAGAATTGAAGTATTATAAACCAAAAAAACCTTAATTTCCCATAATTCTGTGCATAATAAAGAAGATTACACTATAAAGTGAAATTACTAACATTTTACAACATTGCAGAATAGCCTAAATTCATTTTGGCATTTAACTCAATTAGGGATAATATATTGTTGATTACGTCTGTGAAGCTCATTCATTTGAATATCTAGTGTTCACCACTGATTAAATCAGGCTATGCATTCAGAATATTAAATACATTTGGTAATATTTCTAGACTTCATTCCTGTAAATTGAAGAACCCTAGATTTCATTTAAAAACAAAGTACATTAAAAATAATTTTACTTTTAATAGAATGAAACAGAGTATACACACACGCACGCACACACACACACACACACCACCTAGGTAATTAGAAGTAGTGATCTACCAATTTCTGTGGCATCTAATTTTTTTTATATTTTAGCTATAGGAACAAAGAGGGAGAAAAAAATAATGAGAGAGAGAGAAAGAGAGAGAGAAACAAATATGCTAAAAGAAGAAAAGCATAATGTCCTGTTTGTTGGGAGTGATTATTTAGATATTTCCTTTCTTAGTTTCTCAACAAAACTTTTATGATATTTGGCAGACCATGCAAAAATAAGGGAAAAATGCATTAACATTTGGTATTTATAGACATACAGACTATCAGAATCACAGAGTTGAAATAGACCTAAAAGGCCATAAAAAGAAATACAAACATGAACAAAACTCTTTTCTAAAATATCCATGATTCTAAAATCAGTGATCTTTACTCAAAAACTTGTTACCTCCCAAGGAGGCCCATTCTAGTTTGGGATACATTTATTTTTTTGGAATTTTTTTTCCTCCTACATCAAATAAAAATCTGTCACTCTGAAGTTCCTTCCTACTGCACCTAGTTCTGCCTCAGAGGCCAAGAAGAATTCATCTAATCCATCATCCAAATGAAAGCCTATCAAATATTTGGAGATAACCACTACATCTCCCTAAGGTTTCTCTTCTACAATCTAATGCCCTGTCACATAATAATAGCTAGCATTTATACGGTGCTTTAAGGTTTATAGAATATTTTACTAAAGTTATAGCATTTTATCTTCAAAACAATCCAAGAAAGGAGGTGCTATTTTTATCCCCATTTTACTGCTGAGGAGCCTGAGGTTGATTAAGGCTAAGTGTTCTGTTCACCCTTTTTTTTTCTTTCTGGAGGAGGAAAGGCAGGGAAAGCGGGATTAAGTGACTTGCCCAAGGTCACAGGGCTAGTAAGTGTTAAGTGTCTGAGACCAGATTTGAATTGAGGTTCTCCTGACTCCAGGGCTGGTGCTCCATTCACTATGCCACCTAGCCACTCCTTCAGTCATACTTCTAACAAACGTTTCACATTAGATTTGAGTCTCCCTGACTCCAGATCTAGTATTCTATCCACTGTTCATCTTCACTCCAGATGCCTCACAATCTTAGTTATCTTTCTCTGGATACTCTCTACCTTATTAATGTCCTCTTATAACTAAACACAATAATCCAGATGTGATCTATAGACAGAACAGAGCACAGAGGTATTATTAACCTCTCCTCCCCCTCGTTCTGGATCCTATTCTGCCTTTATGATAGTCTTAGTTTTCATTAGGTATTCTTAGAGGTTCTATCACTCTATAAACTCAAAAAACTTCCAAATACTTTTTAAAAAATGAAGTCTAGAGAGATACCACTAGCTCATATTTGTGAAGCTGGTCTTTCAAACCCAATTATAAGACTTTACATTTTATCAGGACCTTGAATTATCAGGACATTGAATTATGTCCAATTTCATTGTAGCAGATTCCTCCCAACACTCTAACCTGCTAAGATATTTTGAGGATCCTGGTTATCATCAAATATGCTACCAATCCCCCCTTCAATTTTTGTGCTATCTAACTTTGAAAGACTTGTCTCCTGTAGCTTCAGACAAATTTCTCCTTAAAATGAAACAGGCTAAGTCTGAGAAACATGACTTGAGACCTTACTTAACATTACCAGAGAATTAAGGACTGACTACTCTTTGAGTCCATCCATTCATCCAGTTCTGAATCCAACATACTATATTATCAGCTACCCCACATTTCTCCATCTTACTTATAAGAACATAATAACACCCTTTCAAAAGTAGATTGTTAAAATCTAGCCAAATTTTCTGTACTGGTTCAAGATGACAGTTTCAGTAGGGACAGGAAGCTCAGTTCCCTCATACTTTTTTGCACAAGGAAAAAAAGATGACATTTTTACCAGTCCAAATAATGATCAAGAAATCCAGTGAGAAAATTATAATAAATAACATATTTCATCTCAAAAAAGCAACAAGCAAACAAAAAATATCAGCAAGGAGCCTGGCAGCAGTAAGAAAGGAAACCCAAAAAAATGTATTATCAGTACATGCAACCAAACCCAGGCTCCTAGATGGGGCAGAAACATGGGTAGCCTGCAAAGCCTTGAGTCCAAGTCAAGTGGAGTCTCACCTCCTCTTACTCCTACAAAGACCCATGGAGTTAAGAAAGTCCCAGGGCAGGCAGACATTCTCAAGGGTGGGAGGCCACAGTCTTGGGGGCTACAGGAAATGGCAATGACAAGAATGGTACAGCAGTGCTCAAACCAAAACAGCCTAGGATCAGAGGCTTGAAAGTCACTACTACTTGTCCTGAGACCATAGAAGGCCCTCAAGATATTAACAACAAAAACCTCAAAGATCCAGGAGGATGCTGATAGGGAGTGTTTAGTGAAGGAAAACAGGAAAATACCACATACACCTTCCAAAAAGGTTTTAAATAGTGTTAAGCCCAGGGGAGGGAATGAGGCTAGTCCTGACACAAAGTCCCAATTCAAGAACTGAAGCAGTAAAAGTAAATACATCAGTGAAAGCATAAACATATTTTAAAAAATCATTGTAGATCTAGATAACTCAGGAAAGAAGAGAGCAACTCCATAACAACTGTAAGCAAACATTAAAAAAGGTATATTTTCCACAAGGCCTACATGAAGACCTAGGGGAAAAAATTAAGCAAGATATTTAATATATGATGAAATAAACATTTTGGGAAAAGAACTAGAAAGAGAATAAATGGCTCAGAAGAGAAATGTTCAAATCTTACCAAGAAATGTCCTCGCTAAAAAGTAGCCCAAACACCTCAATGAAACAGAAAATAAATATTAGAAAAATATCAAGTTTGGAAAAACAGGGGAAAAATATAAGAAATTTTATATCAAGAGCAACTGATCTAAAAGAACAGGTCATGGAAAAAATCATTTATAAATCACTGAACTCTTAAACAAAACATAATTCCCCTCAAAAAAATCTGATTTTGTATTTCAAGAAATCAATGAAAACTGCTCAGGTCCAGCAGAAATAGAGAAAAAATTAAAGACAGATTCCACCAATCAGCTCCTCTGTGGGGAGTAAGATAGTTAAAGTTCCAGGAATAGCATAGCCAAAATCCAGCGTACCCACTTCAATTTAAAAAAAAGTGTATCAAAGAATCTGTCAGGATCACACAAAACCTGACAGCTTCAAAAATTAACGAAGAGAGATACTGAAATATAATCTTCTATACTGAAAAAGGTTTACAACCAAGAATAATTTACCCGCAAAGCTGGATTTAATCCTAAAGGGAGAAAATGGACTTTTAATGAAAGAAAAGGCTTTGAAAGAATTTCTGATGAAAGACCAAAGCTGAATAGGAACTTTGAAATACAAACACAAAAGTGAAGAATAATCTAGTAAGGTAAATTTATCTGAGCTACTGGATGGGTCCATATGATGCTGCAGTGCTAATACTCTAATAACAGAAAAAAAGAAAGAAGCTTCTCTTCAGACCTTTAATGTCTTCAAAGAGTATTAAGATAGTTAAATAAGAAAAACAGGTCCCATGTAGGTAGTTCGATTCTATTCTGAGGGGTTTATTTAAGGGTGGGTAAAAGGAATACAATAGTGTAGAAAGGACTGTGTAGAAGACAGAACTTGCTATTTCTCATATTCGAGGTACATGAGAACAAAAGTATATAAAAGTGAAGGAAAAGATGGAGAGTTCAGGCATCAGATAATTTTCACTCTTACCTAAAATGGACAAAGGGAGCTGATCATATACATATACACACAAATGGTTTGGTGGAGAGATACAGGAAACAAGGACAGCTGGGGCTGTGAGGGTAGATAATACTGGGAAAGGAACAGTCTCAAATATCCTAATCCTGAAGGTAAGCATTAAAAGGCAGGAAGTGAGGAAGCAGAGAGCTAGAATATAAGGTGATGCTCATTAATTGGGGGCACAGCTGAAACAGTTGTGATATATGATAATAACGTGCCATAAGAAATGTTGAAAATTATTTTTGTATGATTTTTATGAATGGATTTGATTGAAATGAGTTAAATTAGGAGAATAATTGATGCTGAGGTAACACTGTAAAGGAAAGAAGAAGAGGAGGAGAAGGAGGAAGAGTAGAAAGAAAGGAATACCAAAAGGAAGGAAAAAACATTGAAAGACCTGCTTAATGGACTGACAAACTCTATCTGCAGAGGACCTAGGAGAGGCATATTAATGTGTTACCCTGCTAACAGACTCAAGGTGAAGAGTGATAAATATTTTTGAACATGCATATACATGTATGTACATATAGATATGCATATGTATGTATATATTGCACAGAAAGGAACCAGTCAGAAAGCAAAGATAACCAGGATAATTTAAAAAGTAACCCAGAGGATTATTTTATATATTTTCTTTTTTTAAATTTATTTTCTTGGTTACATCATTCATTTCTACAAGGTTTTGAGTTACAAATTTTCTCCCCTTTTTGCCCCTACCCCCCAGCCCAGAACATTTGTCCCACTGTAAGGTCCCTCCCACAATCTGTTCCCTTTTATGCCCTCCTCCAACACCCC
>JAQQSW010019590.1:0-11018 GCA_028646575.1 Pseudocheirus occidentalis
GGGGCATGCCTGGATGAGCAGCTGTATCCTTTTTCCCCATCCTCACTGTGTTAGGGCAAAGTACACCTGCTTTTGCTAAGTGTTCACTGCCTCTGGGAGTCCCTCATTTTTTCCCAACGTTAAACCTGAAGTAACAGAGTATTGGCATGACCCCACCCCTAATAGGGGGCATATTAACTGTCTTCAAAGTCTGCAGTGATGTAATAAGGAGGAGTGATCAGACTGATTCGTTTTGGTCCCAAGGGGCAGAACCTATAGTAACTGGTAGATACTGCTGATAGGCAGATATAAGTCCTGTGTGGTGAGAAATTTCCTAACAGTTAGAGCTGGACAAGAACAGAAAGGACTGCCTTAGAAATGAATGAATGAATGAATGAATGAAGGAAGGAAGGAAGGAAGGAAGGAAGGAGGGAAGGAAGGAAGGAAAGAAGGAAGGAAAGAAGGAAGCACTTATTAAGCACCTTCTACACTGTGCTAAGGGCTTTACAGGTCTTATCTCTTTGATCCTGGGGTAGAGTCCTATTGTTCTCCTCCTTTTACAGTTGAGGAAGCTGGAGCAGACAGATTAAACAAATTGTCAAACTAGTAAGTGCTACACAGTAGTAAGTATCTGAGGCAGAATTTGAACTCTGGGTCTTGCTGACCCCAGGCTCAGCACTTTGACCATTTCTCTGCCTTAGGCAATAGAGGGCTTCCCATCACTGGAGGGAGTCAGGCACAGGCTAGATAACCTCTTGGGATACTGCAGAGAGACCCCCTTTCAGAAACAGGTTCAACTAGGTGACAGCTGTGGCCATTTCCAACTTTGAGATTCTGTGATTCTTTGTGATTTTGTGATGATTCCTCTTATTCTCCCCAGAGATACCTGCATTCTAAACAATTGATTGCAATGGTAGAGCCTTAATGTGTGTTGAATTTATTTTTCAAATTAAATTTTATTTTCAAAGACAAAGTGTTTCTCACTTCCTTTTAAACCCTCCCACCCACTGAGAAATTAAAAAAAAGCCCAACCCCTGTTACAATGATGTATACACAAGTATTTGTCACAATGATGTATACGCAAGTAAAACCAAGTTTCTCATTGGTCATGTCTAAAATAAATTGTGCCAATCTACATTCTCAATCGGTCGAGAGTTGCGCAAGGAGTTGCAACACCTTTCATCCTGAGTCCTCCAGAATTGTGCTTGGTCAGTGTGGTGATGAGAGTTCCCAAGTTCCCTTTTTTCTTTTCTTCTTAAAAAAAAGATTTTGTTTTAATTAGCCAAGATCTGCCTTCTCATCCTCCCACCCCACTGAGAAGTGGGAAACCAAACACAGGAAAACCAAAATTCATTAGGAACATGTATAATCAATCAAAACAAAGTTCCACATTGAGTCTTAAAATATTTGTCTTGGTGTGGCTAGGTGGTGCAGTGAATAGAACCCTGGAGTCAGGAGGCCTTGAGTTCAAATTTGGCCTCAGACACTTAACACTTATTAGCTGTATGACCTTGGGCAAGTCACTTACCCCCAATTGCCCTGTCTTCTCCCCTCCAAAAAGCAAAAAAAAAAGTCTCATTTTGCATTCTGAGTCTTTTACTTCTCTATAAGGAGAAAGTATCTGTAGCATATTTCATCATTAGTCCTTGGGAACTCTGGTTTGTTGTTATAGTGATAAGAGTTCAGCACCATGGTATTCTAGCACATTCTGTGTGCCACAACTTGTTCATCTATTCAAGCAATCAATAACATTTGTTAAACACCTACTATGTGCCAAGCACTGGGGATACAAAAAGAGGATGTCCTAATTTATGGGCAGATTCCTGGCAGATCCTATCCTTTGCCACCGCAAGAAGAACTAGAAATATTTTTGTATAGTTATCCCTTCCACAGCTTGGAAGGGATCAATATATTGCAGGTCAGCATTGTAGCTTCAACATATTTTGGATCAACATAAAAAAATTAAACAAGAATTTTCAGGAGTTTTGCAGAAGCTGCAGACAACATAGAGCCCATGACCAAACACTTAACCCAAATTTTACAATAAGGTGCTGTAAACACCCTGTAGAAGAAAAAGGAAAAATTCAGACTTTTCTGGTATGGAGGGAAGGTCGTGAAATTTCATCTGGATTTTCTAGGTCCTAGGGGCAACTTGTACCCTAAAGCCTGCTATGTGGAAGGGATAACTGTACATCCTTAGACTCTGTTTTGTTTAGGACCAACCCCTCCCTTAATCTACCCTCACTTTAATTCCCTCTCCTTTCCTCCTGTTTCATTATTGATTGAAATATATTTCTGTTCCCTACTATGTGTGTATCTTCTTTCTTTTGACATGTTCAGATAAGAATGAAGTTCGAGTGTCAGCCACTCATCACCCCCATCCTTGTTTGTGTATTAGATGTATACTTGTGCAAACTCATGGTGTGAGATAATTTTCCATAATCTTCCTTTCCCTTTCACCCCAATATATTCCCCTTCCCCTCTCTTTCCATTCCTTTCCTAACATTATGAAGACATATTAGAACCATTCCCAATCTTGTCTAATTGAACTCCCTCTATGAACCTGATGATGCTAGGGCTCACAGAGGACACATATTTCATCTCTCCGTATTTGAATGTAAGCAGTTTATTCTTGTTTAGTTCTTTATAATTATTCATTCTTATTTACCTTTTTATGTTGCTCTTCACTCCTGTGTTTGAACTTCAGTGCTTCTCTGTATCTCTCATTTAATCAGAAGTGCTTAGAAGTCCTCTGTTTCATTAAAGACCCCTTACCCTCCCTGTAGCATTAAACTTAGTTTTACAGGGTACATAATTCTTACTGTATTCTTGACTATAAGCTTATATCCTTTGCTTTCTGGAATGTGAAAATTGTAGGAAATGAGTGAACCCCACTGACTTCATCTTGTGAATCAATTCTGGATCTAGCTCAGTTCTTTTTCCATTCATTTATAGATCTAGTCTAATTTTTGTCTCGTGAGAAAACTTTATTCAATTATGGGAATTGTGAGAAAGACTTATTGGGTTGTTTGAAACTAGCCCTGTGTGGCTGGGAAGTTGGACCACCTCCACCTGTTGCTTAGAGATCCTTACCTCAGAATTTAGGTTATGCTGACTAGAAACCCAGTCAGATCTGAGGTTTGATGCAAGAAGTTTTCTCACAATTCTACATCTCACGCAACCCATATGTCTTATCTGAAAACTGGCCTTATGCTGGTCCATCAGTTACGTGTTTTCACATTCCTTTGATTCAGCATAGACACTAAGAGAGGAGTGGGGCACTTTTTTCTTACTCCAGGGCGTTTATAAATGTTTGCTTTCCCCCTCTCAACTTGGAAAGTGCCTACCGATTCTTTCCTCCAATTAGAAATCAGATCCCCTGATCTTGTAGCCTGGTTTATATCCTATTAATTCTTTTCTTTTCAAAATCTGCCTCCACCTGTATTCAGGCTCCAGTGTCAAGCTGAGGAGGCTGGTCCTGATTTGTTATGCAGTTTGCATGCTTTGTGGTTTGTCATTGATATGCTTAGAAGCTAGAACCTTTGTTTTTAGCCATGTTAGCCATCCCCGGAACGTCATGTTCGAAGTTCTCTTCTCCTTCGTTGGTGGTAGCTGTGTGCAATACTGACTGGATGCTTAGCACTTGACTTCTCTCTGGTTGCTTGCAGTATTTTTCCTTTGACCTGGAGACTCTGGATTTTGGAAATAATTATAGTCACAAATAAATAATAATAAAACAAACTTGTTAAGAGAGTAAAATCTTTTGCTGTAGCCTCCTTGCTAATATTTCTTTCAATATTTTTGCCTATATATTCACTGAAAATACTTAATTGGTTTCCTGTTGCCCCCTTCTTTTCTCCATGTTTGCATCCTTTCCTTAGCTACCAATGCTAATGTATTCCTTTTGACTTCCTTTTTCTTTTTTCTCTTCAAATCTTCAGAACAGAACCAACCCAACCCAGAGTTTCCAGTTTGTCTTATTTAACTCCCTCAGTACCCTTAGAAAACATTAGGGGTTTGAAGGAGCACTTTTTTCTTATCCCTCTATTAGAATATTTGTAATGCACCATCATCCAGTGCAGCACTTTTTTCCCCAAGGTTTTAAGAGATCTTTAAGAGATCTAAAAATTTACCTGCATTTGAATTTTCTCTTGGCTATCTTAATCAGACTAGTACAGCATTTCTTAAACCGTGGGTCACAACCCCATATAGGATCATAAAAAATTTGGCAACAGCAAAATGTTTCTAGAACACCCAACGACCACCAATTAATTAAAAATCAAACATGTAATGAATCCAAGGTTTTTCTGTCAGCACTTACCCATGTTGCATTGTACAACTTCACTTCAGCCTTGGTTCTGAACACAAAGCATTCATACTCTGCACTGAACATGCCCTCAGGTCATGCAATGCCAACCCACAGAAAGGCAAAAAGAAGCTCTGATCTAGTGCCTTCCACTGACTCAGATAAACATACCTTTCCAGGTTCTTCTTGAGCAGTGGTTCTCAGCCTGTGGGCCGTGACCCCTTTGGGGTCAAATGACCCTTTCACAGGGGTTACAGGGGTCGCCTAAGACCATGGAAAACACATATTTCTGATTGTCGTAGGAACTGAGACACTGCTCCTTTATCCATCTCCAGGCAGGTCTGCCTACATGCAGATACACCCACATACGAGTATTAAAGGGTTGCAGATTAGGAAGGTTGAGAACCATTGCTCTTCACCCTTATAAGTTAAAGTTCCTATTCAACTGAAGTCTTTTCAACATGTTTGAATGACCTCTGTTTCACTCCATTTTTTCTTTAGTAGGATTATAATAATCTTTGCAAGGTTCGTTATTTTTGTTTGTAAGTTCATGTCTTTGATCTTTTAAGATACTGTATTCTCTGATCTCCTTTAACTTACCGTTTTAGCTGTCAAGTCTTGTGAGATCCTGACTATAGTTTCTTTTTTTAATTTATGGACTAAAACAAGCATTTCCATAACAGTACAAAAAAAAAGATGATTACTCATGAAACCACAAATTCACAATGTGCAGCTTGCTATTCCTTTTAAATACACAACAGAGTTATGTAAATTTCCTTCTTTTCTCCTGCCCTCTTCCCCTCCCCCCCTTTCCCTCTTTAGCACTAGAGCTTTTTTTTTTCTGGCTTCTTGTCATTTTTTTTCTTCATCATGGAAGTTCTGGATCTTGGCTACATCATTGTTTGGACTTTTCATTAGAGAATTCTTTCAAGAGGTGGCTGATGGATTTTTTTGGTCTTCATTTTGCTCTCTGGTTCTGATAGAACTTGGGAGATTTTATTTATGATTTCTTGAATTATAGCATCCGGGCTTTTAAACATCATTACTTTTGGTAGTCTAGTGATTTTTAAATTAACTGTCCTTGGCCTCTTTTCCTGGTCAGTTGCTTTTGATAGATAATTTGCTCTTTAATTTCTTTTATTATCATTATTATATTATATATTTGACATATGCTGACATATGTCTATATATTTGACATGTATTGACAATTATTTGACATGATATATATGACATATACAGATAATATGTTATCATTTTTTTATTTCTTCGATCTTTTGATTTTGTTCTAGTAATTTTTTTATTGTCTCATCAAATAGTTGATTTCTATTTGATGTATTCTTGTTTTCAGAGATCTATTACTTTAAAGTTAACTATTTTCTGTTAAACTATTTATTCTCCTGTCTAATCTTTTCCCCATAGGTTTTAAAAAATTAAAAAAAATTCTTACTTTATTTCTTCTAGGTATTCAAGCAATCTTTTTGGAAAATCCATTTTTTACTTTGAGTCTGCTTATTGTTATAAAGTTGCTGATTTGACTTGACTACACAAAAAAATTGAACATGTTCTAGGGCATAAAAGCCTCATGAATAAATGCAGATAAACAGAAATCCTTTAAACTTGCATTTTTGGGGAATCTCTGAATCTACAACAATTCTTTATAATGGATGATATTCTTTGGTTTATTCATCCCTTCAGACTTAATTGCCAAATTGGGATTCTGTGTCACTGTGAGGCTCTGTCTCACTGTAGTCCTTCTGGGAATGGTGGTGGACTCTGCTTATTTTAGACTCAGGGCTCCTGGCTTCCTGTGCTGACTCCTGCCTCCCAGTGTTCAGTCACCTTGGATCCCTGAGGCTCAGACTACTCAATCTACAGGATCCCCTGCAGTGCATTAGGAAAGACTGACAGACCTTGTAGTCCCTGTGCCTGGATGCCTTGGTCTGAGTGCTGCCAAACCCTGATTGGTGTGATTGGCTGCTGTTTTAAACATCTGGGCTATCAAACAGCTACCCTGGGGCTTTCTTGGGAGAGTCCTCTGCCATTCCTGCCTCTAGAGCAAAGCCTTGAAAGCTAGACATCTCTGGTCAGGTTTTGGTCACATTAGAAGCCTTCCAGCTCCTTTTTTCCCCCTTGCCTCTATTGGCTCTGGTTTTTCTGGTATCCTTCTTTCCTTTTGCACCTGGGCTTCTGGATGTTTTTTGTACACTTCTGGTATAGCCAAAGTTGCTACAATTTCTCCCTTTATTTCTTCATCACTGTTTGGTTTGGTAGTATTTGATTTCTTTTATTGGAGTAGGTGTATGGGAATTGGGCTGCTTACCTATGTTCAGCTAACTGTCTCGCCCCAACGTTTACATATACATTTTTCTGTAAGTGCTACTTCATCTACATCCAGAAACAACCCAAAGTTTTGGTCATCGTCTCTTTTATTCATTTGCTCTGTTGAAATATTCCATTATTTCTCTGGTATATTCTTTGACCTTGTTGTGATCGCCCTTCAGTCATGTTCAACTCTTTGTTGAGTTTTCTCGGCCATTTTCTTCTCCAGTTCATTTTACAGATGAGAAAACTGAGGCAAGCAGGGTTAAGCATTTTGCCCAGGACCACAGACACAAAATAGTCTGAAGCCAGATTTGAACTCAGGAAGATGAGTCTTCCTGACTGGAGGCTCAGCACTCTACCCACTGTGCCACTTAACTACCCATCTTTGACCTACTGATAATTTATTAATTATTTAATCTCCATTTATATCTGAATGACTTTTTCCTATGCTTTTTTTCAAATATGATTTTGATTGCATTGTGGTCAGAAAAGGATATGTTTAAAGGATTTCTGCTTTTCTGCATTTATTCATGGACATGTTCAATTTTTTTGTTTAGTCAAGTCAAATCAGCAAACATTTACTATGTGCCTGCTGTGTGGCAGGCACTGTATTAATTAAGTGCTAGAGATCAAGGAAAAGAAACAGAGCAAAATAAAACAGCCAAGAGTCCCTGCCCTTAGGGAGCTTCAAATCTAGTGTGGGAGACAATATGCCTTGCACAAAGTCCTATATCAAGAAAAGTAAACATGGTTCAAGAGATATTGAACAGGTAAACCCAGAAGAAGACAATAACAAACAACCAAAAGAAAACAGAGAACCTCAAGAAAAAAGAAATGGCTTGAGCTTGTGATCAATGTTACTTTTTTACTCTTGACTACAAAAGCACCTAGAAGAAATGAAACAAAAGCTATAAGATGAAATTAGAGTTTCTGGGGAAAAAAAACGGAAGGAGATGAAACGATTTAGAATCTTATTCACATAACACATTTCCTAGATACTAGAATGGAGCAAGTAGAACTCAATTATTCTATAAAAAAGAAATATTAGAACAAAACCACAAGATTGAAAAAATAGAAGAAAATTTAAGGTATCAAAACTATCAGAAATATCTGACCTGAAAAAATGATCCTGGAGAGCTCATTTAAGAATCATTAAAATCCCCCAAAGCATATAAAACAAACAAAAAGCCTGGGAACATAAGAAAACAGAAACAGAAACTGCCCATGTCTTTAGAATCAGATGGCTAAATGAAAATAGAAAGAATCTGCCAGTCACCCCCTAAAAGGATAACTTCCAGGAATATTGTAGCCCAAATCAAGAACTTCCAGATCAAAGGAAATAAATACTACACACAACCCAAAGGAAAGAGTTCAAGTGTGAAAGACACAAAGTCAAGATCACACAACACTTAATAATAAGTCCCATAAAGGAGAGAATATCTTGTGGTATGATATTCAAAAGGCAAAAGATGAAGTCTTAGAGCCAAGGATACCTTGTCCTACAAGACGAGTATAATCCCATAGGGGGAAAATGGAGTTTTAATGGAATAGCGCTCTTCCAAGCATTGCTGAAGAAAGGCCCAAGCTGAGTAAAAACTTGGAAATAGAAGCACAGATTTAAAGAGAAACCTAGAAAAGTATTCACATTTGGGTCATTGGGAGGGGTTAAATGACGGTGAAGTGTTACTTTAAAGGATGAAGAGATAAGTTTCTTCCAGGATTCCCAAAGTGGGTAATATCACCCCCCTGGGGGACACTGGAACCATCAAGGTGGAGTAACAGTAGGAACCTCCAGTGCTAAAGGGGTGTGGAAGCTTAAGGAAAGAAGAGAAGAAAATTTTGAAAAACCATTTGTGCGTGTTTCAGCTGTTGTGTAACAGAGTCAAAGTCGTGGTGATTATATTATTTTCAAAATAAACACACAAAATGCAAATTATAACCAAAAAGCGGTCAAGTCCACCAACAAGCCTTAACAAGCAAATGTTGGCAGATGAGCTTGTCATGCATTGTTGGGAAGTCCAGCATGCACTGGCAAGAATATGTGCATGTAATGGCTTATTTACAATACGATACTATATGGTTACATTACACTATATTGCATCTTCAAAATTTCAATGCAGGGCTCCCCCCCCACAATTTATAATAAATTATTACATTTAAGATGCATCATTTCATATATTTTTTGAAATGGTTCAAATTTTAAAAACCCATTAAAGAGTTAAAAAAGTAGATTTCCAGGGGGACCCAATGTAATTTTTCTTTTTTTGAAAAGGTGGTGGTAGGCCAAATAAGTTTGGTTACTTCTGCTTTAGAATTGCATTCTCTGCAGAGGGCCTGGAAGGGGGTGTGTTTCCTTATATGTAAAATTGGAATAATAATTACTCTACTTCCCAGGGTTATTATGAGGACAAAATGAGATAATATTGGTAAAACCCCTTTCAGACCTTAAAGTGCCACGTAAATGAGCTGTTATTAAGTAAGCCTTCCTAGAAGCTAGAATCTAGACGTGATTGATTAAGGAGAACACTCCCTTCCTGGGAAGAGAGAGTTATACATTCATTTATACAGGATTGACTTCTGGAAAACGGGACATCCAACCTCTACACTCCAGTCACCGTGATGAAGCTGGTATTTCATGGGCCCATTCCACCAATCAACAAAGCCGGTTACTTGAGAATGATACAGGAAGGTGGAAACCCCCCAAAATGTGATGGTGGGAATGGTTGCCTTTCTCAGGAAAGTAAGTGTGGAAAATGTGACAGTCTGGAAAGTCCATGCATGGTGGGTGGAAGGATAGTTGTGACAGGAAATCTAGAGGAAGGCCTTAGCATGGTAAGTGTTGTCCTTGTCAAGGGCGTTAGGGACAACATGAACATGGTTTGCATGGGAAGAGAAAGCACTGTTAGGTTTAAAACTGGACTATTACAAACTCAAGTACTTCTACAGTTTGCATATAAAATGTAGGTCTGGCCTTTTCTCAGCCCTTATTCTCCTGGATCTCTCTACAGCCTTTGACGCTACTGATTATCCACTTCTCCTGGATACTCTCTCATCTCTAGGTTTTCAGAACACGACTCTCTCTTGGTTCTCTGCCTACCTATTATGGCTTTCCTGGCATGGAAATATTATTAAGGAAGGGGCATTGCCACGTGCTTTACTGTTGCTCCCTAAGGAACACAAGGCCTTTCCAACTGATTGTCAGCTAAAATCTTCCGTGTGTGTTGTCTCCTCCATTAGAAAATCTGATTTTTCTATTCGTGCACAGCCTGTGCCTGTCAAAAGATTTCAGGTGCTTGTGAAAAATGGAGCATTTTCCGAGGGCTGCACTATATCCCTTGGCAGGTCACAGGAGCGCAGGCCCAGCATACACAGTGCTTTGCCCACACTAAGTGGTAAATGAATGCTTTTTTCATTCGTTCATCCAAGATGACAAACACAACTGCTTCATGTTCAGTCATTCAGTTGTACATCCTTCATTCTTGAAGAGAACCAATGACGTCACAGAGTGATTGATGTCTTGACTTGAGCATGAATTGGACTGAAGTGAGGCAAAGTCATTAGCCTCACTGGCTTCCAGAGTCGTTTCATTGCATCTGCCTCTTCACGATCCCATTTGGAGTTTTCTTGGCAAAGATACTGGAGGGGTTTGCTGTTTCCTTCTCTGGTGGATTAAGGAAAACAGAGGTTAGTGACTTGCTCAGGGTCACAAAGCTACTGAGTGTCTGAGGCTAGATTCAAATTCAGGTCTTCTGGACTCCAGGCTCAAAACTATTCACTGAGCCACCTCCCTGCCAACCATTTAATGAACAAACCAGATTTTATATAATATATATTTTTCTTTTCCTAAATGAGTATCATGGAGTCATGGAACCATATGGCACTAGAACTGGAAATGAGATACCTTCTAGTCCAATCCCCTAATTTGACAGATGAGGAAGCCAGAGAAGTTAGAGTGACATTGAGAATTTGATTGAGGGAGATGTGGCCATTTATTGGCAAAAAGTCTGATGAGGAGGTGCAGTGGAGTTAGGAGGACCTGAGGTCAAATGTGGCCTCAGACACTTAGCACTTAATAGTCCTTATGGCTTTGGGCAAGTCACTTAATCCCAAATTGCCCTGAGCCACCATATAGGAAACTGGCTTAATCCAATATGTATCAATACCAGTGGCCAGCAGATTTAAAGAGAAAGGGGCTGCTGCTTTAAACTGAATAGAATCACACTCAGCTGAAGCTTTGTCTGGTTCACTGGCCTGTTTAAGGAGTGACTGTAAAGCCAATCAGCAGTACATTCCTGAGAGAATGCTACTGTGAACAGCCTTTAAGATTCGGGTTACACAGTATTAGTGAACACTCTGTTTATTTCATTACAAAATCAAGATTCAGTACAATATTCACAGTATCAACAATTCA
>JAQQSW010019591.1:0-11018 GCA_028646575.1 Pseudocheirus occidentalis
CTCCCACGGCTGGCCTCATCAGTGACCCCTCAATGCTACCTGAAGACACACCTTCACTGTCTGCTACCTTCTCTGTCCCACAAGCTACAGCAGGCTTATGAGAAAAGAGTTCTAGCACCCAGACTGGACACCTAGTGATTTGAAAGCAGTTTATGGTGTGGCCCTCAGTAAAACACGGTAGCAATGGCCTGCAACTATCTGAAAGACATCCAAAGGTGATTCCTAGGCCCCCAAGGAATCTGAGTCTAAGAATTATCATAGATTTAGAGCTGGGAGGAAATTTCCAATTAAATTTAATATACCTATTCAGGCAAGAAATAGGTATATAGAGCCCCCAGACAGAGCCGAGTCTCCTAAGGCTTCTAGGTTTCTCATCATACCCGCCTCAACGGCGACTGCAGACTACCAACACTCTCCCAACCAAAGCCTCAGTTTTCAAGGGCGCCTGGTGGTCAGACGTGTTCTAGGGACTGGAGCACTCGAGTGCTCCTTGCCAGTCCAAGAAGCCACCAGGATGCACTGAGTGGTGCCAAAAAGGCAGCAGCATTTTAGATTTAGCAGTCACAAGTATTATTCTGTCTTGATTATCTTACGAGAATGATACACATTAAGATACAAAAACAATTTACTAAAGAGTAAATGGTTTAGTAATAGCTATAAACATTCTGGTTATTACTGACAATTACCTGTTACACCTCCCTTCTCATTTTACAGGTTTTTTTTTTTTTAAATAACAGAAACTGCGCTGTTCCCATCCCCAAGGGACTGAGCATATAGTCCAAAATAGGTATAATAAATATTTTATCTCTATGTCCCATTATGATTGACATTCTTCAAATACTGACACAAGCATACTCCAGAGCTGACTTTGAGATGTTATTTTCATATGAATATAAAAAAATAAAACATAAACATACCATATTTCTCTAGTACTTCAGGTGATGTTGTGAATTCTAAAATCAGGCTCCTACAGAATCCTGACCTATAATACAAAAACATGCCTTATTTAAATTTTTGAACCAATAAATCATGATCTTTATTTTCATTACATAAAATGTTTTAAAATAAAATTATCGATACAAATTTATTGTGTGCAATCCACATAACTCTGAGTACCACATATCTGATTATTTCTGATGTTATCTAATCTCAGTGTAGCAACAAAACTGAAGTTAGAATTGCGGCTGTTGCTCCTGCTGAATAAAAATACACAAGGCCTTAAATATACTACTTAAATCATCATTATGAATTATTTTTACAATTTATGATTACAGTATTCAAAGACTCTGCAATATCTAATATTTCAAATTTAGCTGTTTCAGACATGGTCTTAATTTCTTTTCTTCTCAATTTCTTATAATGGTCAAGGTTCAGACACAGAAACTAGTCCGTTTGCAATTACATTTATCTCTAAGTGGCCAGATGGACCACAAAAAACAAAGATTTACGGAAACTAGGTGATGTAAAATTCAAGTCCAAAAAGAACTATTTTTCTCCTTGTCTTTCATAGTGAATGCCATTGTTTTTTAAGCTCATTAAAGCAAACTTTTCTGAACTTCAAAGTCTCAAAAGTTCATTGACTTCGGGGTTTTCCCCCTTTACATTTACTTGCATCGTGGAGTATTCTATTCTTTACAGTGATCCTCTGCTTTTGAATGAACCTAAAATTATTCTTTGTAGTAGTGCAGAGATTAGCTGGCCCTTTAGAAATAATGCTTCATGGAAGAAATTACCTGACTGGTCTATGAATAGTTCTTGACTAAACAAGAGACACAAGTATATAAGACCTCACAAGAGGGAAAATGAACAATTGTCATAATGTAAAATTTAAAAAGATTTGTGTGAACAATATCAATGTAGTTAAAAATTAGAAGAAAAACAGATAACTGGAGGAAAATCTCTGTAGCATTTTCTCTGTTAAAGATTTTATTTCCTAAGATATAAATAGAATATAGTCAAATTTATAAGAATAAGAGCCATTTCCCAATTGATACCTGGTCAAAGGATATAAATAGGCATTTTTCAGAGAAAGAAATCCATGCTATCAACAGCAACAGAATTTTTTTTAATACTTAAAGAAATGTAAATTAAAACAGAACTAAGGCATTACCTCAAACCCAAAAGATTGGTCAAAAAACCCAAGAATGACAATTACTAATGCTGGAGGGGCTGTGGGAAACAGATCCATTAAATGATGGCACTGTGGATCCAGTCATTTTGAAAACAATTTGGAACTATGCCTCCAAAGCTATTAAATTGTGTATATGCTTTGACCCAGCAATCTGCTAAGTAGGTCTGTATTTCAGAGATCAAAGAAAGGGGGAAAGGATTCATATGTACAAAAATATTTACAGCAGCTACTTGTGGTATCAAAGAACTGGAATTTGAGGGGGCTGAAATCAGAATGGCTGAAAAAGTTATGGTACATGAATGTGATGGAATCTGATCATGCTATAAAAAAATTAAAAAAGGATGGTTTCAGAGAAATCTGGGAAGGAACCGATGTATGAACTGATGTAATGTGAAATATGCATAACCAGAAGAACAATTTTACGTAACAATACTATAATGACAACTCTGGAAGATTTAGGAACTCTGAGCAATACAAGGACCAGCCATAATTCCAGGACACATGATAAAACATGCTCAGAAGGCAGACTGATGCATTTCTGAGACATGCCTAATAGAGGAGCTTGCTTTGCTGGGCGTAAACATATTTGTAGTGGCTGTACTCAGGGGGTAGGGGAAGTGAAGGGAGGGGAGGGAGAATCTGGAACTAAAAAATGAATTATAAAAAAAAACTAAAAAAATTGTTTTAAATCACAAATAATGCTTATCTATTTGCCAACAGACATGGTTTTGAAATGTGGACTTTATTAGCGGCAAATTAAAATAATGACAATTTGAAAACTATGAAGTACACTTGACCAGCAAAGCCTTCCAGCATCTCAAATGATCAGATATTTCTAACAAAGTTTACTGAAACGTCTTTGGGAGGCATATTTTTTTTTAAAAAATCGTTTTTAAAATTACTTCTCTAATAACAACTGTTTTACATTGTTCTTTAAAAATGTTCAAGTTCTGTTTAATTAGGTTGTATGTGTTTAATGTCCTGGAAAAAAATGGAGATTTTTGTTAAATGTATTGAGAAAGAAGATAGTCTTTCAGAAAAGGGGAAAAAACCAACTTCCCCTAAGCTTGTAAGTGGAAGCTATAGTAACAAACGAATGTAAATTTCATTTCATATAACTCCCAACTAAAGTATTCAGAGGAAGAGAGGAAGAAGGGCCAAGAAAGCATCTAAGGCAAAGAGAATCACAGGATTTTACAGACAAGTCAGTGCCTTCTAGCAGCTCCTGCTCCGCAAACTTCTCATAGCAGCAATACAGAGAGAACACGACAAGACTAAAACAAACTCCCATCTGTCAACTGCTTCCTCACACACTAGTCAAATGTGGAAAGAACAAGATTTTGAACAAGCTAAGTAAGGCCTACCTTCCTGATCTCCCAATGAGAAAAGTAAAGGCTTACTGGTTGAGACTGGCTTTGAACCACAGAGCCACAGTCTAAGTTCATTTTGCAGATGGGTAAAATTAAGGCTCAGAGACCCTAGGGACCCGTCCACGGTAGCTCCAGGGATACCAGGAAAGGGCCTCAGACAAGACAACCCCATCAATGATACTGCATCATTCAAAGTATAAAGACTCAGTATCTTGATAGCTTAAAGCAGGAGAAAATCCAGGAATAACTTAAATAATGCATGAAAACAATCAGGACTAATGAAAAAGGTTCTTTGGTGTTTGCTTTTTATGTAACAGTTTATTCTTAAAATCATTTATATTATTATCTAATGATAATCCTTAGATGTTTTAAATAAAGTTTTATCTCATTTTTAAAAAACAAAATTGACGAAAAAATATTCCCAACATTTTTTCGCATTAATCACACCTACAGATCTAAAAACTCAGACCATAAACAACCCTCATTTGGTGAAACTTAGCCAAACTACAGATAAAGTATCTAATGGCTCCTGTGGGCCTTGTACACACAAATTCATAATAATCAACCTAACACTGACTTAGTACACACACATATCTGCAAGCTGATATATGCAAATGAGTGTTACCCATACCCAGCTACACCAAGAACCACCTGTTTCTTTCTGTCCCTCACAGTGCACAAGTCCATTTCTGCTAACAATATGACAACTGAAGTTTTCTTTATAATTTAAAACAAGTATAAAATAATTTTATAGTATATTAGGCTTAATAAAAGTCAATCTCTTAACAAGTAAATGGGATAAAAATATAGACTGGGTTTCTTTTATGTCTTAGTTAAGCAGATTGGTAAAATAGCAAGAGTGAGGGATGATAATGGACAATCCAATGTTTTCCAACTTTTTTGATCACACACCCAACCAGTAAAAAAGAAAAACAAAGTGTCCTCCCCACAACTTCCCCCAAGTGGGGTTCTTTTTCTGATGGGAAATAAAGCACAGGATATGGGAAACAAGGCTGCTGTAGAGGTAGAGAACAGAGAAGACTAAGAAGGATGGTGGTACCCTCAGGGAAATAACAAAGTTCATAAGATGGAGGAGTTTTGAGAGAAAGATAGTGTCATCCCAACCCATCCAGGCCTCCATCTCCTATGGTGTATTTCCCATATCTACTGGGAGGACTTCCACAGCCACAGGAAGACAGAAGGACAAGTGTGTGTGTGTGTGTGTGTGTGTGTAGAATTTTGTCTATAAGCATCTGGGTCCTGTCCACAAGTCTTAATGCCCCTGAGAGGCGCACACAGGGCTGGAGGCTGGGGGCTAGGGGGAGGTTGCTTAAGGGTGCCGCACTAAGGATAGAGTAAAAGAGGGATCTCCCTGTGCAGTCCTTGTACAGCTGGGTGGTATAGTGGATAGAGAGCTGAGCCTGGAGTTAGGAAGACTCATCTTCCTGAGTTCAAAGACGGCCTCACATCTGTGACCCTGGAGGAGTCATGCAACCCTGTCAGCCTCAGTTACCTTATTCGTAAAATGAAGGAAACAGCCACCCATGCCAGCAACTTTGCCAAGAAAACTCCAAATGGGGTCATGAAGAGCCAGGCGTGACTGAAACAACTAAACATGTCTATGTTAGCCACAGGCTGGGGGAAAAAAAGGGGTGCATGGAAAGACCCATTTACCATTCACAGACTCACTGATCCCCTAACGCTTGGAGGTTAAGCTGTGGCCCTCTTGATGTGATTCTACAGGCCTTTAGCAGAACTGCTGCCCCCCTAAGAGACCACAGATCTAAGGCTCCAAGTATCCTTACTGTTAGAGCCCACCTTTGTCTCAGAGAATTTGAAGGTGAAAATGGACAAATCATTTAGGATAAAACAGCAAGGATGATTTGTGATCTTTAATCTTGGAGGGCGTGCCTGCATGGAGAAAGCATCTAAATAAATGTAGAGTTAACGGTTTTCATCAGAGTATGAAATGTGACAGCACAGTACAAGTGGACTCAGAGTGAAGAACAAAAGAGATTCCTCTTTCTCCAAGGTGACGGCTGCTGTGTTATCAGACCTTTCCTAAGCATCTTCAGACCCCGCTCTGGAAGGGCTCTTCTCTAATAAAAGATCCCCTATCTTGAGGGGGGGGGAAGAGGGAAGAACACCTCCAATTTTAATCTGTTTTCCTTAGCTATCATCCTATTTCTGTCATATTTACTGAATATTATTTTGTCCATTTTGCAAATGAAGAAACTAAAGCTGAGAGGTTAAATGTCTTAGGCAGAATCACACGGCTAATATCGCTGCCAAGCTTCAAACTGAGGCATGAAGACGCGGTATTCCAAAATTACAAGCCCAAGTCTGGTGTTCTACCCACTCTACCACACTGCCTTTGGCACTGGCCTGGGAAGACAACGAGGAGACCAAACATGAGAAGGTGTCCTCTACCCTGGAGGAGCTTGTATCATAGAAGGGAAGACAAGAAATGAACAACATACAGAGAAACAGCAGCCAAGGAGAAAAGCTTTGATCTGCGTGTCCCCAAGGGTGGTGAGCTATCACATTCCCTTTCCAGAAATAATGCTGCTATTGATTTGAGCCTGTGCCTAGAGCAAGAAGCAGACAAGAGGTAAAGACGCTTCTGGGAGAAAGGGTGGAAGGATGGTGAGAGTGAAGCATGGCACATGAAGAAAAACAAAAAGAAGTCTATTGAATTGTTACCTTGCATTTATATGGCGCAAGTTTTTTAAAAGTATGCATGAAACTCAATTACTGCATCCCTTTCTGAATTTATTTTCTTCTGTATATTTCAAAAATGTTGATACTCCTCTCTTTTTTTTTGCATCTTTATTACTATTATGCTGGTCCCATTCCATCCCCCCAACAGAAGCCTTCCTTGACAAATAAGTACAGTCAAGCAAAATGCATCCAACATTACCTACTGTGAATTCTTAAGGAAAGAAGTGGTGTGAGAAGGACCTTTTAGGACAACTGACGGAGCCACAGCGTTAAGTACAGAGTGGGGTGGCTAAAGACTGGAGACAGGCGATTCCAGGGGTTCTCGGTGCAGCTAAGAGTGTAACAGAACAGCACCTGCTCTCAAGGCGTGGAGAGCGGCAGACTCTGAGATCACTGGGTGTTCTTTCACAAAGAGTGTTTTAACAACCAGAATGTTTGTAATTAGCCAACACTACACCTAATGGTCATTATGACCATCCAAGATGCAGCAAAAAATATGAAACGCTTCTCAGTGATAACAAACCAAAGGGAAACCAAGCACTAACTTCAGTTTTTAAAATGTGGATGTGATTTCATCGATGTGAGGGGCTCATAGAAACTTTTCTGCCATTTGCAATCTCAGCGAATTGGTGACACAGCCGGTACACATCAGAAGTCAGACTCGAACCCAAGCTGGTCTATCTGACTCGAAGGCCAGTGTTCTATCATCTCATGATAAACTGTGAACATTTACTTACTGCTGATAAAACATGTGCATTTGATTATAGGCTGATTCTCTGAAAACTGGAAATCCGTTTATTTCCGTTAATCAGTCCTTGATGAAATGGAACATACTATTCCTTAACCACGAGCAGTAACAGTTTACTATATAATAAAGTACAAGCTAAGTGGTGAGAACACCAAGTAGAAGTGGTATCAGTCTGAGGATTTGGCTCAGAGGGCATTCAGGAAAGATCATTTAAGCTAGGTTTTGAAGCTGACGGACAAAGGCTTAGTGAAGCAGAGTGGGGAGTTGACTCCAGATTTAAGAAGGGCATATCTTATAGTCAGAGTCAGAAACCAGCAAGCTGTTAGGAGAGGAAGGTGAGACCATTGACTTGGCTGGAGTGGGAGGGGTTTGGGGCCATCTGGTTAAGTGATGAAGCTGGAAACAGGGGCAGGTTGTAGGAAAGGCAGATGCTGGGCAGAGAGGAGCTCTCTTCAGTGTCAGGCAATGGAGGAAAGGACATAAAGCCATCACAGGTTCCTGAGCAAGAAATGATCTCTCATGCTTAATCTCTAAGGCAGACAGATAGCAAGATCGCTTAGTCTGGGTCTAAAATCCCACCTCAGACACGTTCTACCTGCGCCAGCTGGGGCAAGTCCTTACACCTCCCGGGGACTCGGCCTCCTTATTTTTAATACGAGGGGGTTAGGCTGGAGTTTCCTTCTTGCTCTAGGATTTATGATCCCGTAATTCTCTGGCCACCAAAATCTTTCACTACTTTAGTTTTCCATTCATACCTATGCTCATTTATAAGTTACCACTGGTCCTCTTTCAATTCAATTACAACAAACACAACAGCCATGAGTATGGAAACTTGTCGGACGTCTTTTGGAAGCGCACATAAATCAAATTCACTTGATTTTTCCTTTTATTCGTACTTCCATTTATACCCTTCAGAGAATTTAAGAGATTGATATGTCTTCCCCTCGTGACAACAACATTATCCATTGGTTAATGGTGGCTTAAATGTTCAGTAACATTAGTCTTTATCATAAAAGCTTGTTCTATTTGGCAATATACTTTGAGGGTCTAGGGGGTTAACATTTCCCCCCCCAGAAATGGGAATCATTTTGGCAATATGACAATTTTCTGGTACAGTGACAGTGTATAATGACAAGTTATATGTTTTGGCCAGCAAGTTCTACAATTTCATCCTTCGGTGCCTTCAAAATTATTGTGTGGATGCCATCTGGTCACAATGAGGAATGATTTTTTTAAGATAATCCTCTGAGCATTTTAGTATTAGAATTTAAATTAGTTTAGGCTCTTTTTACCTTATGTTACAGGACTTCCAACCCTCATACACAAAATTATGCCAATTTTTGTCCACTTTAAGCAACTAAATCATGGTTGATTTTGTCATGTAAAATTAAATTTCTCACAAAATATCTGTGGAGACACAAGTTTTCAATTTATAAACACAGATCTTATAACTATCACAAGATCCATTTAAACCTCTGCATCCAGCAGACATCTTTCGAAAATATTCTTTTGGAAAATCTATTTACAATTGATATTAATCTCCAAGAAACTGAAGATAATGATTTAAAATAATTGCAGGTGAACTCTATTGTTTCTGTGAAGATTAGAAAATGTATTACCAAAAAATTATACTTGATACCTGCAAACATTTCATTTTTTTCTCACATTTAGTTTTAACCTGTTAGGTAGTTACACTTGATTATTCAAAACTATTATTTGTTTTAATTATTCTGATCACACTTATCCAATCCTTAATCTTAATCCTGTTAATAAAGATAATGTAAGAAAAAAAAAGGATAAGGAATTCCATACAAGGAAAAATTTTCTAAAAGTGTTCAAATATGTCCCATTATTATGTTTTATGGACCTCTACTGCATTCTTCAAACTCATTTTTTTTCCAGAGCCTTGCAAGTGTTTCATAAAGTCACTTTTTAAAAAAAATTATATTTCCCTCAAACTTTATGAATTTCTGCTAGATCTTTTATGAAATAAACTCATGTAATAAATTTAGAATATAATTTTTGAGACTATTGTCTTCTGACTCCAACTTTCCTGGAATTACAAAATAAGGCAAATTTTTAAAATAAAAAAATTATTATTAACTTAATTGGCCAGGGGGAATCCAGTAACAATCACTCTCTAATTTTTAATAGATATACTTTTTATCATTCCTCTGTATATATTGGATGCAAGTCTCACAGATGGGGTCAGCATGGATTAGTTTGACTGAAGGAGCAGACGGAACCTTCTATGCACAGGTGAGCTGAAATTAGTCAAAATTAAAACCAGTGTCATCTACTTAGCCTAATTTGTAACTAAACTGGAACCCCATCTATCTTTTACTGCCCGTGTTAACCTTTGTGCAGACACCTAACTTCACTGGGCCTCAGTTTCACCATCTGTAAAATGAGGGACCTGGACAAGATGGCCTGTAAGTTCTGTCCATGTAGCTATAAATCTGCTATCCCGTGTGATCATTCCCAATGAGTATTCATTCAGTCTCTGAGACAAGACCTTGAGTAATGGAAAACCCATTGGCTTCTCGAGACAGCTGATTCCACTTTTGGACAGCTTTAACTACAAGGATTTTTTCTGTCCGAAATGTTAAAACATAAGAACTACAACTATTGCATTTCTCCTCAAATCGATGCTTTGTGAAACATCAAGTAAATACACATGCTTTAATTCTTCAAGAAAAGTAATTGTGAACAATCACTTTCTCGTTCAGTTTTGTTATGGTTTTTTCCTTTCACATTGCCATAATTTCTGGAAATTCACTACACTATATTACATAACTCTACACTACAACCTCCCCCGCCCCCACCATACCCTGAAGAACAAGACCCCTGTAAAAAGCAGTAACTGTCAAGCAAAAATAACCTGGTGACATCTGACCCCACAGCCAACTTTCTCCAGGCAAAGTCAGTCCCCTGGACTCCAGACTGAAGAGTGGCTGATCAGGTCTCAAATTCAGACATTACAAATGCTCAGTGTTCAGCTGGATTTAACGTTTCTTTTCATTTGAGGGAGGGGGAGGTGTCCTCCCACAAGATCACCAAGCGTCAAGACGTGTGTGGTGACTTGGCTCGGGTGATCTTTCAAATTCTTCATAGAATTTCTCTGTTTCTTCATTCTCTTGAACATATGATGGCACATAAGCCACTATACTCAAGCTATCTTTATGTCTGTGCTCATTATTAGCGATGCAATTAGAGAGGATCATTTATATTATTAAATGCTGTTTCTTTTCCCTTAAGAAACAAAATGAGGGGTGGCTAGGTGGTGAAGTGAATAGAGTACCAGATCTGGACTCAGGAGGACCCAAGTTCAAATCCAGCCTCAGACACGTTACACTTATTTAACTGTGTGATCTTGGGCAAGTCACTTAACCCCAACTGCCCTGCCTAACACACAGAAGCACTTAAATGAACGTTTGCTCTCTTATTCCTTTGTTTATCTGATAAGGACATTTTCTTAAAAAACTATATATTAAAAAGATGTATACTGCTTACTACACAGCTGAGCTGTTTCATACAAGTTGTATGTAAATCAAATACTTGTCAAACAAAGAAACATTTGCTACATAAAGAATTCATAAGGCTAATCTTTCTTTTACCAAAGAATACGTTAATATGAATAATCACCCCATTTTCAAAATTAAATATGGAGTTTTGCATACCATGTTTTCTTAAACTAGAGGTTATCTATAACCAAACAATATTCAAATCTATGAATTTCTATGATTTCTCATAATATTATTTTGCTACAAATTCACATTTGTTCTCTTCAGGGATTCAGAAAAAAAGATCAAACGAATAAAGCCTATGTGTAAGGCAATATTATCATGCAAAAAAGCAGCATAAGGACAGAGGCTAACAGATAAAAAGTAAATATTTAATTTACATTTAGGGCCAGAGGAATCCTTAGGAGATGATTTAAAGAAGCTTTTCATTTCGTAAAGAAACTGAGGGTTGAAGAAAAACTTAGCATGAGCACCAGCTCCAATCACCTCCAACATATGTAAAAAATGCCTCTACACAAACTTTA
>JAQQSW010019592.1:0-11018 GCA_028646575.1 Pseudocheirus occidentalis
CAGCTTTGGCTCACTGAAAGCGCACCCCAGGACCACCACTCAAGACCACGATCCAGATCCAGGCCGCTCAACGCAAGAACCCTTGGCCCTGATCGATCGCCTCAGCCCCCCTGCTATCTGCAGGCCGAGGGCTCTGAAGCAGCCCAGTGGGGGCTGCTGTGGCTGAGCCGTTCCTGCTGCTACAGCTGCCTCCCACTGCTTCCTTGCCCTGGGAGCAGTTTGGCCCGACCCGCTCTTCTCCTCCCCACTTAGCAAAATCCACTGACCTTTCTCTTAGCCTTTTTGTCTTCTGGCCTGATAAATTTGGTAACTGCCTCCAGTGCAGCCGATCTGCTCTCCTATAGACGCGGCTCCCCACCCGATGTCCTGGGGCCTGAGCCAGCCGGGGTTTTGGCCCCAGCTCCCAGACTGCTGCGAAGAGCCCCACTTGCTGAGCTGCCTGTAGCAACAGATGTGCTTTCTGTCTTTTGGAGAATTTTGGAGCTTGAAAATCTGTTTAGAGTCCCATTTTATGAGTTTTTAGCGTGTTTGTGTGGGAGCTGCGGTGCTTTGCTGCTTCTACGCAGCCATCTTGGCTCTGCCCCCCGGTATACACAGTTTTATGAATAACTCTTAATTCCAGATTGCTCCCTAAAATGATTGAATCAGTTTACAGTTTCGCCAACACGTATTAGTGTTCCAGTTTTTCCACACCTCCAGCATATGTCACATATCCTATCATGTTAGCCAATCTCATAGGGGTGAAATGATATTTCAGAGTTGTTTTATTTTGGATTTCTCAACAATGATTTAGAGCATTTTTCATATGACTACATAGAGCAGGCCTACACAACATAAGACCCACCAAAGGATTTTTGGGTGGCTCAAGAAAAAAATGTAAGATTGTCCCTGCAGTTTCTTGTTTATCATGTGACTAGTGGCAACCAACCATCATCAGTCTATTTCTAGTCTAACCTATCTGCAACTGTAAGAAGTTTAGCCTGTTTTAATTTTGGCACCTACCTACTGCCAAGTTGTGTAGGTCTGATATAGAACTTTGATTTCTTCTTCCAAAAATTACCTCTTCCTATCCTTTGATCATTTATCAGTTATGGAAAGACTCATATTCTTATAAATTTGACGAAGTTATATTTGTAAGATATGAGACCTTTATCTGAGAAACCGTCTATTAACCCCCATTTTTTGCTTTTCTCCTAATCATGGCTACATTGGTTTTATATGTACAAACCCTTTTTAATTTAATAAAAATTATCCATTTTACATCTTATTTTTACATCTGTTCTCTCTTATTTATTCAAAACTTCTCCTCCCATCCATAAGTCTGATAGGTAATATGTTCCATGTTATTCTAATTTACATATGCTGTATCCCTTTATATCTAGATCATGTGTCCAAAATGGTGTAAGATATTGGTCTATACCCAATTTCTGCCAAACTGCTTTCCAGTTTTCCCACAATTTTTTTTTACCAAATAATGAATTCTTATTCTTGAAACTTAAATATTTACATTTCTCAAACATAAAGTTACTATAATAATTTACTACTATGTATTGTTTGTCTCTTCTGTTCTGCTGATCCACCTTTCTCTTTCTTAACCAGTACCAGATAGTTTTGATAATTACTGCCTTATAATATAGCTTATGATCTGCTAAATCTCCTTTACCTTAAAAAAATTCTTTTAATATTCTTGGCCTTTTGTTCTTCCAAATGAATATTATTTTTCCTAGCTTAATAACATTTTTAGACAATTTAATTGGGATGACATTGAATAAATTAATTAGTTTAGGTGAAATTGTCATTTTTATTATGTTGACTGTCCACCCATGAACAATAATGTTTCTCAGTTATTTAAATGTGATTTTATTTGTATAAAAAGTGTTTTATATGTTATGTTTGTGTAGTTCTTGAATTTGACTTGGCAAGTAAAATCCCAGGTATTTTGTACAGTCAACAGTTTTTTAAATGGGGTATTTCTCACCATCTCTTCTTGGTGATATATAGAAATGCTGGTGAGTTTATTTTCTATCTTGCTACTTTGCTAAAAATAGTTTAAACTAACTTTTTAGTTGAATCTGTAGGATTCTCCAAGTATATCATCATATCATCTACAGAAAGAGATAATTTTATTACCTCATTGTCCATCCTCTTATTGCTTTTGCTAGTATTACTAATAGCATATTGAATAATATTGGTGATAACGGGCATCCTTGTTTCACTCTTGATCTTACTGGGAATGCTTCTGGTTTATTCCCATCACAAATGTTGCTTACTGTGGGTTTTAGGTAGATACTTGTTATTTTAAGAGGTATCCATTTATTCCTATGCTTTCAACATTTTAATAGGAATGAATGTTGTATTTTGTTGTTTTTTTCTGCATCTGTTGATACAATTATATGACTTTGTTGCATTTGTTATTGATATAATCAATTATGTTAATAGTTTTTCTTACGTTCAAACCAACCCTACATTCCTGGTATAAATCTCACTTAGTCACAGTGTATAATCTTTGTGATCTATTGTTGTAGTCTCCTAACTAATATTTTATTTAGAATTTTAAAAATATATATTCATTAGTAAAATTGGTATGTGATTTTCTCTGTTTTTGTTTCTTCCTGGTTTAAGTAGCAGCACCATATTTGTTTCATTTAACGTTTTCATTTGGGGTTTGTAGGATTCTTCTTTATCTATTATTCCAAGTTATTTATTTAATACCAATCTAGGTCACAGAACAAATGAAGTTTTCAGTCAAAGGGCTGTACTTGAGGACCTAGAGGGCCACATGTGGCCTTGAGGCTGCAGGTTCTCCACCATTGATCCTAGTAGGAGCTTCAAAATAGTATTCCTGTGAGTTTTCATCTTGAGATCTCTTTCAGGTGGTGATCAGTTGATGTTTTTCAGTTTCTATTTTACCTTCTAGTTCTAAAATTTCAGGGTAGTTTTCTTTAGTAATTTCTGAAATATAGTGTCTAGATTCTTTTTTTGATCATAACTTTCAAGTTGTCTAATAATTCTTATACTGTTCCTCCTCAATCTGTTTTCCAGGTATGTTGTTTTTCTTATGAGATGTTTTACTTTTTAAAAAAAATTTTGTTTTGTTATTTCTTGCTCTCACATGAAGTCATTAGGTTCCCTTTGTTCAATTCTAATTTTTAGTGAGTTATTTCTTTCTGTTAGGTTTTGGATCTCTTCAAATTGGTTGACTTTTCACGATTTAAAAAATTTTTTCTTGCATTACTCTTGTTTTCTAATTTTTCTTCAGTCTTCTTATTTGATTTTTTAAAGTCCTTTTTAAGCTCTTCTAGGAACTCTTTTTGGCTTATTAACATTTTACATTTTTCTTTGAAGTAGAACTGTAGAACTAGCTGTTTTGACTTAACTGTCTTCTGAGTTTGAACCCAGAACTTCTCTGTCACCATAGTAACTATTTATGATTGGGTTCTTTCTCTTTTACTTACTCTCTTTTAAAAATTAGTATATTTCTTGGCTGTTAACTTTGCTAGTTAACTAGCTTTAGTTAACTAGCTAGTTAACTACTTCTAACAGGCTATATATAGTCCAATGTGTGTGGGGGATAATCAAGCATCAGGTTTTTCACAGTGTTTGTTTAGTAAGCTTTATCTGGGGGCCTGACCTCAGGAATACCCCTCCGTCCCTGAGCCATGACCAGAGCCCCCAGTAATGTTGTAAGAGCAAATGCTCTTTGGTCCCTTCCTCAGCTATAAGCTTAAGTTCACCTCTCTGTCCTAGAACCAAAACCAACACCTCCTACTGTCCTGTGAGTGACCACAGTCAACAGGGCTCTGTTCCTTTGTGAGCACAGACCATGACCATGTTGTTTCCTCCTTGACCAAATTCACAACCTGGGACCTGTGTGGTCAGTGTACCTGACCCATTTCCAGCTTCAGTGGAGGGTCCTGCAATCTTTCCCTGATTAGCCAGCTGACCCTCACATTGTTGGGTGAAAATTCCTAAAGGTTCACAGGGCTTGTTCTTTGCCATTTCAGCCCTTAGTCTGCACTTCAATCAGGCCAGACCACTATTCTGGGAGGTCGGGTCTTTCCTAATGTACTTTCAAGTTGTCTTACTAATTTGCCCCAATTTTTAATTATTTTTGCCACTCTAAAGTTCACTTTGAGGCATTATTTTTAAACTATTTGGGGGGGAATTTGGGAGAGCCAGTTAATTTCCTGTCTTATTCCTCCATCTCAGAACCTTCCCCATGTAGCTTTGTTTTCCTTTTTTATTCATTCATTCATTCATTCATTCATTTTTGGTTTCTAATATTCATTTCTACAAGATTTTGAGTTATAATTTTTTCTTCTCATTTTTCCTCTACCCCCCACCCCAAAATAGGAAACCTACTGAATACCTCTTCCCCCATCTGTTCTCTCTTATATCCTCCCCCATCAGCCCCTCAAATTTTCTAGTAGGGCAAGATGGATTTCTGTACGCCTGTGCCCTGTATATCTTATTTCCCAGTTGTAGGTAAAAAAAAAAAAATTTTTTTTTAAACATTTGTTTTTAAAACTTTGAGTTGTAGATTTTTCCCTCTTCTTCCATCCTCACCTGTCCCCACTGGGAAGACAAGCAATTCGATATAGGTTGTACATGTGTTGTTACCCAAATCATTTCCATAGTCGTTATACTGTGAAAGACTAACTGTATTTCCCTCCATCCTATCCTATCCCCCACTTGTTCTATTTTCTCCTTTGACCCTGTCCTGTTTCAGAAATGCTTGCTTCTAACTACCCCCTGCCCCCAATCTTCCCTCCCTTCTGTCATTCCCCCTCATATCGCCTACCCCCTCTATTTTCGTGTAGGGTAAGATACCCGATTGAGTGTTATTCCCTCCTTAAGCCAAATTAAATGAGAATAAGGTTGTCCCATTCCCTTTCACCTTCCTGCTCTTCTCCTCAATTGTAAGTTTTCTCTTGCCTCTTTTATATGAGATAATTTACCGTAATCTGTCTCTCCCTTTCTCCTTTTCCCAATAAATTCCTCTTAATTAATCACCTCTTAATTTTATTTTTTAGATATTGTTCCTTCATATTCAATTCATCCTGTGCCTTCTGTCTGTATATATGAACATACATATGCCCACAGTCACATATATTTATGTACACATTAACATTCGTGTGTGTGTATGTGTATGTATTCCCTTCAACTATCTTCACACTGAGAAAAGTCTTATGAGTTACAATGATCATTTTTCCATGGAGGAATGTAAATACTTCAGCTTTAATAAGTTCCTTGTGATTTCATTTTCCTGTTTACCTTCTCAATGCTTCTTGCTTCTTGTATTTGAAATCACATTTTCTGGTCAGCTCTGTTTTTTTCATCAAGAATGCTTGAAAATTCTCTATTTCATTGAATAACCATATTTTCCCCTGAATCATTATACTCAGTTTTGCTTGGTAGGTGAGTTTTGGTTTTAATCCTAGCTCCTTTGACCTCCTGAATATCATTATTCCAAACTTTCAATCCCTTCATGTAGAAGCTGCTAGGTTATCCTGGTTGTGTTTCCACAATACTCAAATTGTTTCTTCATGATTGCTTGCAGTATTTTCTCCTTGACCTGGGAACTCTGGAATTTGGCTATAATATTCCTAGGAATTTTCTTTTGGGGATCTTTTTCAGGAGGCCATCAGTGAGTTCTTTCCATTTCTGTTTTTTCCTCTGATTCTAGAATGTCAGGGCAATTTTGCTTGATAATTTCTTGAAAGATGGTGTCTAGGCTCTTTTTTTTGATCATGGCTTTCAGGTAGACCAATAATTTTTAAAATAACTCTCCTTGATCTAGTTTCCAGGTCAGTGGTTTTTCTAATGAGATATTTCACATTGCCTTCTATTTTTTTTTCATTTGTTTGGATCTGTTTTATAGTATCTTGATTTCTTATAAAGTCATTAGCTTCCAATTGTTCTGGTCTATGATTCATGATTTTCTTCATAATTTTCTTGCATCATTCTCATTTCTCTTCCCAGTTTTTCCTCCACTTCTCTTACTTGATTTTCAAAATCCTTCTTGAGCTCCTCCATGGCCTGTAATCAGTTCATATTTTTCTTGGAGGCTTTGTTGCATGAGTTCTGACTTTGGTGTCTTCCTCCTGCTCCATGCCTTGATCCATTTTATCCCTGCAAAATGATTCTATCATCTGTTTGTGCTTCCCTGTGCTTGCTTGCATTGCTAGCTAATTACTTGACCCTCAAGCTCTTTGCTGTGGTAGAACTCTGCTTCTAGAATGGAGACAGCTTTGTTCCAGATTGCTGGGGTTTTCGCAGCTGCTGGAGATATCATGACGTCACCCTCTCTACAGCCGTGGCAAACTCTGGCTCATTGGTCACACCCCCAGGATCACCACCCAGGATGGCGATCCAGATCCAAGCAGGTTATAAAGCAAGAGCGATTAACCTCTGAATGGTCGCTTGGTCCCCCTACTACTATCTGCAGGCCAGGAGCTCCTGAGGCAGCCCTACTGTGGCTGCTCTGTGCCTCCTCTGCTGCTTCTTGCCCTGGGAGCAGGGGCCAGACCACACTTTTCCATTCTCCCCCCACCTTCACACTCCCCAGCCCCACCCCCAACAGAGTACCACACTGACATTTTACTTTGGCTTCAATGTTTATGGGTTGTGAAGTCTGGATACTGCCGTAGCTGTTGGTGGTTCATTCTCCTGAAGTCTGCCCTGCGTTGGGGCTGCCCTGGGACTGGAACCATGTGGTTCACAGGGACTGGGCTCAGCTCCTAGCTGCTGTGATAGACATTTCCTGTCGGCTTGCCAGGCTGCCCTCAGCGGGAGGTTTGTTTCTCTCTGTCACTTTGTGGATTCTATAGCTCTGAAATTTGTTTAGGTCATATTTTTACATGTATTGGAAGTGGTTGGAGCAGAAGCCCACACCAAGTTTGTGCTTCTACTCCACCATCTTGGCTCCACCAACTCCTCCTCTGTTTTAACAGGAGCTCATTGTTTGTTTTGAAATTTATAATAGATCCCCCAGACTCTAGTTGCTTTCTTTTGGCTTTTGATAAGGGAGGAAGCGGGCTAGAGAGTTACTGGGAAGCAATATAATAAAGAGAAAAAGCACTGATCAGACTTTTTTCCCTGTTTTTTTTTTTTTTTTTGGAAGGCAGAATTGGGCTAGATTTTATAATCCCTTGAATTTTGAGCTAAGAAATTTGTCATGTAGGCAGTGTGATTTATGTAACTTAAGTAGTATTTTAAGAATATTAGTTTTGTCCTGGTCTTCAGGGTAGCTTAGAGGTCAGAGAGCTAAGGAAGTCTTTTTCAGTAGTCTAGGCATGAAGTGATAATAATAAGAATGACTGGAATAGAAAAGAATTGATTGATAGAGGAGATAATTGCAAAGGAAAGGATGAAAGGGACTTTTTATTGATTGATTGCAGATGAAGTTAGAGAAAGGTATTAAAGATAAATTGGAGAATGACTAGGAGTCATGGTGATCTTTACAGACCTAAGCTATAATACCATGAAGAGTAATGGCGGGGGGTAGGGGGGCAGTGTTAGTGTAGATTAGGAATTCCATCTTAGATTTGTTGCAAAATATTCAATTTAAAATGGCCATAAAATAATTGGAAATGTGGGACTGGTGCTCGAGAGACATCAAAGTTGGGCATACAGATTTGGCGGTTAATGAAGTTTTGGGAGAGGATGATATAATCAACATGCATGTATTTATTTATTTTGGGGGGGCATTAATCCTTTTTATTACATTGGGCAGGCCCAAGTTAGTCCTTGCTGATGTTTGGTCTATTTTTAAAAGTTTATTTTTAATTTTCAACATTCACTTCCATAAGTTTTAAATTTTCTCCCCCTTCTTTCCTTCCTCCCTCCCCAAGATGGCATCAACATGCATTTGTTAAGTCTTACTGTTTGCTAGGCACTGTGCTAAACTGAGTATAAGGGTACCCCTAGAACAGTGGTTCTCAACCTTCCTAGTGCCACGACTCTTTAATACTCATATGTGGGTATATCTGCATGTGGGCGGACTGAAGAAGGTTCCTAAGACCATTGGAAATATGTGTTTTCTGATGGTCTTGGGCAATCCCTGTGAAAGGGGTCATAACCCACAGGTTAACTGCTGCTCTAGAAGGTGGAATGGGGAAAGGCCTCTTGCAGAAAGAAGTATTTGAGTTGAGTTTTAAAGAAAGCCAGGAATTCTAAGAGAGATATGTAAGAATGGAGAGCATGGGGACAGCGAGTACGAAGGCTCAGAAATGGAGTGCCGTTACTTCAACAGCAGGTAGGTCTGTATTGCTGGAATGTGGAAGGGAGTAATTTGTAAGAAGACTGGAAAGATCAGAAGAGTCCAAGTTATGTGCTTTAAATGCCAAACAAAGTATAAAAAAGTTAGCCCCAAAAGTAATAGTGAACTATTGCAGTTTATTGAGGGGAAGGAGTGTGTGGGACATGGTTAGAAAAATCACTTTGGCAGCTCTGTGGAGAGTATGGCTTAGAAAAAGGAGACTCTTTAAGTCAGAGAGTCCAGTTATAGAAAACCATTCTAATGATCCATGTAAGAAGTGATAGGGTGGTTCATTCCTGTGTGAAGAGAAGGAAGGAGACATTTTGTGAGAGATGTTGCAGGGAAGACAACATCTTGCAATTTACTGGATCTTCAGAGTGAAGGAGAGGGAAAAGCTAAAGATATCATCAAAGTTTTGAATCTAGGTGATTGGAATGATGGTGGTACCCAGTATTAGGAATTTTGGAAGAAGGTTGGGTTTTGGGAAAAAGATAATGAATCCTGTTTTGGGAATGTTGAGTTTGAGATGGTGATGGGACATCCAGTTGGATATGTTCAAAAGGCATGGCTGTATGTATTTCAGCAGGTGAAAGGTTAGGACTGGTTATTTATGTATGAGAATCATATGCATAGAGATAATTGAACTCATGGTCACTAAATGAGAATATAGAGTGAAAAGAGAAGAGGGCCCAGATCAGAGCCATGGAATATACCCACAGTTTGTGTGTGGAGTGTAGATCGTCATCCAGTAGAAGGATTGAGGAATCAGATAGGTGGGAGTTCCAAATACATTACCAAGTATCTACAGCAGTGGTTCTCAACCTATGGGTCGCAGTCCTTTTGGGGGTTGAACAACCCTTTCACAGGGGTCACCTAAGACTATCAGAAAACACATTTCCGATGGTTTTAGGAACCCCGGCACTGCTCCTCTATCCAGGGGGATCTGCTCACATGTAGATACGCCCACATATGAGTATTAAAGAGTCACAGCATTAGGAAGGTTTAGTTCAGGATGAATGTGACTAGACAAAATAATTTTGTGGTGACAGTGACTGTGGTGTGTTTGTGTTACAGGTACTTGGCTCTGTCTCAATGCTTCAGTTTCACATTCAGGACATGCCTACTTTGGCTACAGTAGATATTCAAGTAACTGTGTCACTACATACTCACTGTGTGAGTCTTGGACCCCAGGTCTTCAACCCTCTTTGAAGGGTGGAGAACATTATTCTCCTCTCTGACCCCTAAAAACCTATTCCTTTTGTTTTCCTTTGGCTTCTGTTAAGAGAGAGCAAAAAGTGTCAAATATTGCAGAGGTCAAGGAGGACATGGATTAAGAAAAGGACATTAGTTTTGACAGTTAAGACATCATTGAATGACAGGAAGAAATTGTCACGAGAGTACAAAGGACCAAGAAATAAACCTTGGGGAATGCCTGTATTTAGGGAATAGAGGAATAAGAGGAGCTAGCCAAGGATGGGAACTTAATGCAGTGAAAGGCTGACTGACTTTGAGATAGGGAAATTATCCCTTTGGTCCTACCTAGTTAGATGAGTACTTTCCTGTGGAACATTTCTTTTTTTAGTTACAGATATATCAACTTCATCTTTAATTTTATTGCTTCTAAATTATTAATATTTCTGAATCAAAAGTTTAAATTCTTGGTATCTGTGTGAGATGATTCCTATTCTTTCATGTCTCTTGATAACTAATTTTAAATATTCTCATCAATGTTTTAGAAAGGTAATTACCAGAGACATTTTGGTTTTCTGAATCTGAAGAAACTAAATTGATTCCTTTCTTGGGGCTCATGTTAAAGACAAATTTCTTTTATTTTTTTAAAGTAGCCCTCTTGTTAGAGCATATAAAATTTACCTTAATTGCTTAATAAATGTACCTTACTAAAATGCTCATGAAAACTTGTAACTTGCAGGAATTTGGGTGAGGCGGGTTTCTGAACAGTGATAAAGATGAGAAAAAAAAAGAAAAGAGCACTGATTTAAAAAAAAAATACACTTAGGGGGGTGGAGCCAAGATGGCGGTGTAGAAGCAGCAAAGGACCACAGCTCCCACACAAACACGCTAAAAAACTCATAAAATGGGACGCTAAACAGATTTTCAAGCTCCAAAACTCTCCACAAGACAGAAAGCACATCTGTTGCTACAGGCAGCGCAGCAGGCAGGACTCTTTGCAGCAATCAGGGACCCGGGGCCAGCCGACTCAAGCCCTGGGGCATCGGGCGGGGAACCGCAGCTAAATAGGAGAGCAGATGGGCTGCACTGGAGGCAGAGTTACCACATTTATCAGGCCAAAAGACAAAAAGGCTAAGAGAAAGGTCAGTGGATTTTGCTAAGTGGGGAGGAGAAGAGCGGGTCCGGCCAAACTGCTCCCAGGGCAAGGAGGCAGCCGAGGCGGCTGTTGCAGCAGGAACGGCAGCTGCAGCGGCTTCCACTGGGCTGCTTCAAAGCCCTCGGCCTGCAGATAGCAGGGGGGATGACGCGACCCATTGAGGCCAAGGGCTCTTGCGTTGAGCGGCCTGGATCTGGATCGGGGTCTTGAGTGGTGGTCCTGAGGTGCGCTTTCAGTGAGCCAAAGCTGGGGGGGAGCTGCAGCACCCCACTAAGAGCTCCGGCACCTGAGAGGGCCCCAGCGATTTGGGACAGAGCTTTCCCTTCCCCCTCCAGGAAGCAGAGTTCCACAGAGCTAAAAAACCAAGCAATTAATAGACTGGCCAACATGAGAAAAAGGAAGCAGGCTAGG
>JAQQSW010019593.1:0-11017 GCA_028646575.1 Pseudocheirus occidentalis
ATTAGGTAACAGAGGAGGGGTCCCATCTATGGTTTGGTGGTTAAACATTCTAGTCATTCTGCCCTCCATTTGGCTAGCTATTGTGGTCCTGTCTGGTCAAGATGGATTATGTGATTTTGATTGAATACAAGATAGAATACACCTGTTTCTATGGGAATGGGTCTGAGGGTAGTAACTAGGTAGAGGCAGTAGCTGGGTTCTGATCACATGGACACACCTACTGTTTCTCTGGGAACTAAGAGTTCAGGGACACACCTGTTTGTTGTTCCAGTGAGCAGTAAGGCATATATGAATAAGTTAGGATATTGGGGGAGGGACAGATGAGGAGGGGTAGGTAGGTACAGTGGGCCTGCTGTTCAGTGGGGCCAGGCCTATAATGAAGTTAGAATGTTGAGGCTGGGGGCAGCTTTATTAGGATTCCATTAACATCACTTTGATGGTTTTGCCAATATTTTCTCCTTTAGCTCACATGAAGAAGACCCTCTCCTTCCTAAAGCAGAGTCCTCTCTACCTGCAAGAATGATCTCATCCTATCCCATTTTCTCCAGCAGATTTTCTTCTCTATTATACTCACTCTCTCATTCAGCTTCAGTCTCTCCTTACAAAATGATTACTTCTTACTCTCTCTTTTCCAAATCTCCCTATATAGTCAGTTGCTTTGTTCTATCTACTCTATCTTCATAACATCTTTCTGATAAGTGTTCTTTCCTCTGATACTGCCACCACTCTGACATAAGCCCTCATCTCAGGGTATCAGGTCTATGTCTCTGGTCAATGAACTCCAGTGGTTCCCGCTCACATCCAGACTCAAATATAAAATACTATATCTGACATTCAAAACCCTGACTCTCTATCCTACCTTTGCAGTCTTTTTACACCTTACCCTTACAAACTCCTCAATCGAAGGACACTGGTCTCGCTGTTTCTCCCCCAGTCCTAGGCATTTTCATTAGCTGTCCCCCCATGCCTGGAATGGCCCCCTTCTTCATCTCCATCTTCTGAATTTCCTAGCTTTCTTTAAGATCCAATTAAAATCTTATCTTCCACAGGAAGACTTTCCCAATTACTCTTAACGCCTTCCCTTTGTTGCTTATTTCCAATTTATTCTTTATGTAGCTTGTATGTGTATATGGACATCTATCTATCTATATTTGTGTGTATACATACATGTATACATATGTATCTACTTATTTGTATGTTGTCTTCCACAATAGCCTGCAAAGTCCTTCAAAGTGGGGATTGTTTCTTGCTTATTGGAAGGAATTAGCTCAGTGTTTATTCTTTCCTGTTTTCACAAATATGCAGACTCAAGTTAAGAAGAGATTTCTCATTAAATTTATACACAGCAGACCCTTTATCAGTGATTGACTGTTTTATAAAATTGTCACACCTTTCATAGATAAATAAAATCCAAATCCCAAACAAAGGCTCCCTTCTGGTTAAGCTTATCAAATCAAGCAGGTCCTACCAATCAACTGTCCACCTATCCACTAAAGCCCCTACTCCTATCCACTCCCTACTCTCTACCTCCCTTCTGCAAGACATTCATGGTCTTCTCTTCCTCCCTATGTTTCTCAAGGCAAGCAGAATTAATTTCTCAATAAGTGTCTGTTAGCTAAGTGGCAATTCTGAAGAAACCAGACATAATTTACAGCTGTAAATTGTAAAACGGCATATACACCATAATATTTATGTTTGCCAAATAAATGTCTGGTACCTCCAGAAGGGAAAGACAACATCATTTGCCAAATTTGTTTCCCTTGCTGTGACATAAGAAAATTCACCAGCATGCAAGAGTCACAGGGACACAAAAACATTTTCTCTTTGAAAGAAAACTGCTGGGTATGCTTAATATGGATTTTGTTTGAAATTTTCTGCCATTGTCCATTTATCTTAAGCACCTACTTATGCAGCACTTGGGCTCAGATAAAATGTAAATCAGGTCAATTAATGGCTATTCAAACCAGGGCCCTATCCAAGAATTTTGCACTAATTGGGACTTTGGAATAGTGATAGGGCAGAAAAACATTTCAAGTGAGTAGTTTCATTTCCTTTCTCTCCCTTAGTTATTATCTGGTCAGTGACTAATATTGTGCTTAGCACATAGCAAGAACTTAATATGTATTTTTTTCTTTTATTCAATGATTGTTGTTATACCATTGCTAGTTGGCATTACTGACAGCTCAATTATCCAATGATTGGATTATAAGAATGTTGGAGGATTTGGCATAAGAGGATTCTGCAAGTATTATTTAATTAAGTTCAATTTATCAAGTACTTTAAGGGTTACAAAGCACTTTACATGCAATGTCTCATTTGATATTTACAATAACAATGAGAAGTAAGTTACTTTATTGTTTCAATTTTACAGACAAAACTGAGGAAATTCAAGGTCATGTGACTTTCTCAAGCTCACACAGCTAGTAAGTGTCTAGCTAGTCTAACCATTATTCTACTGTGTGTCACTATAAAGGCAGCTGATAAACTTGAAATAATAATGGTTTTGGTCTGAGAAAACCTGGGGTCAAATTATGGCACTGCCATTTAATATTTTATGTAACCTAGAGCAAGTTTCTTCATTTCCTGGGTTCTCTGCTTCCTCATTTGTTTAATGAGGAGAGTAGATCTCATAGCCTTTAAGGTCATTGCCAGTTGCAGAAGCTGTAAGGCAATTCTGTGAACAATTTAAGGAAGCACCAGCAATGGAAAATTTTTTGCCCAGTCGCTGCACAAAAAGGCACTAAGGTGAAAAACATCTCCAAGTAGGGAAGTTCACCCAAATGTTGCAGTGTGGTTACAAGAGTTCGAGTTTCCTATATGAGGATTCAGTGAGCTGTCACCAGCTTTTTCTTTTCTTTTTTCATAATTACATTATGCACATTCAGCCTAAGAAGAGAATTCTCATTAAATTTCCTCATCAATCTCAGGTTGGATACATTTAAAAGATGTTGAGGAAATTACATCTGTAATGATGTAATCTCCTATTTGTTGTTTTCCTTTATCCCTATGGTGCTGCTAACATTGAGATAAGCAAACATTCTTTAATTTGTGCTGGTCCCATATTCTCTCACAAGATAGTATCCCTAAAATTAAGGGAAAACTAATAAACCATAGTTTGCTAAATTGAAGTATGAGTCAGTTGGAGATTTTAATAAAGCAGCATCATTGTTAATTTTGTCAAGGTTTCTTCAAGGAGTCATAAAATGAGAGATAACAGTAAAATGAATCATTTTCATCTACCAGCTGATGGTCCCCTAGAAAATGAAAGAGACAAAATGGCTAAGAGAATTTAGAGGTTTGATCACATTTCTTAGAAAACCTAATTAATTACTTGGTGTGACAGACAATGCAAAGTGTATCTTACATCTACTTTGCTGGAATGTGACATCAAGGCTTTTAGAGGTAAAAGGGATAAGAAAAATCAGGAACACTTCTTACATTTGAGATCAAAGATGTCATTCTCAAATAAACAGACATTAATTTTTTTAAAAACCTCATTATAATTACCAACAACTAAAGATAGCAAACTTGGTTTGCATTTTGCACGTGGTACTAGTGATAGTCACAATTTATTTATCCTGGGGCTGAATATTCAGTGCTGTGAAACTGAAGGTATTATATCCCTAATTTTCACTTAGGGATATAAATTCATTCTTTTATTGAAAAAAGAAAAGATGATGTCTGATAAAATGCCATGTCATCAAATGAGTTCTAACCTCCCCTTTTCCTGGAGTCTCTAAAAGCTGCAGCGAGTCATACTGTGGCAATATAATATTAATGTAGAATACTATGACTTGACTATCAATCAGAAACCATTTATTAATTGCCTGATGTATGTCACATACTGTGCTAAGCACTGGCAATATAAAAACAAAAAATTAATTATTTGTCCCTGCATCTGAAATGTTTAAGTTCTCATACTTAAAACAAGTACACAGATAATCCCATGGTGCTTACATAACCAGTAATTGACTATTTTCAGGGATGGTGTATAGAGCATTGGACTTGGGGTTGGTTTGACTTGGGTTCAAATCTATCCCATAACACTAGTTCTGTGATACTGGGTAAATCACTTAACATCGCTCTGCCTCAATTCCCTTAATTGTAAAATGGCAATAATTATAGCTCCTACCTCACAGGGTTGCTGTTAGACTCAAATGAGATAATATTTTTTAAAAGTGCTTAGCCCAGTACTTGGTGCCATATAAATGTTCTTTCTTTCCCCCTATCTCTCTTTCCCTTTTCAATTCTAATGCCAAAGCATTGTCAGTTTTCAATGATATAGATATACTGATGGATGATCTGGGGGTTTTCCAGCTACCTAAATATCTTAGCCTGGACAATAAACATTATTTGGCTATTTGGGTTTCTTCTATGTGAATATTTAGGCAGAAATCTTTTGACTGATAAAAATTCTTATGGGGGAGGCTCTGCAGTGTGCCAAGGCTTGATGTAATCATTACTATATCACATATAAACAGAAGCATCTGGGAAACTTTTTGTAGAGGTATATTAGTACCAACTCAGACCAGCTTGTGAAAGCCAGTTGTTATATTTTACATACAAACACTGATAAAACAGCATTTGACGGTTGTTACCAGTGTTTAGTTTACAATATTCAATTCCATAAGTTTTAAATTTTCTCCCCTACCTCCCCAAGATGACTTGCAATATGATATGGGCTCTACACATACATTTCTACAACACATATTTTCACATTAGTCATGCTGCATAGAAGAATTATAACAGATGGGAAAAATCCATGAGAAAAAAGAAAGAAAACAAAACAAAAAATAAGATAGTCTACTTCATTCTGCGTTCTGACTCCATAGTTCTTTCTCTGGATGTAGCTTTTTCCATCATGTGTCTTTGGAATTGTTTTAGGTCCTTGCATTGCTAAGAAGAGCTAAATCTATTAAAATCAGTCTTCGAACACTGTGGCTGATACTGCATACAATGTTCTCCTGTTTCTACTCCACTCACTCAGCTTCAGTTCATATAAGACTTTCCAGGTGTCTCTGAAGTCTCCCTGTTCATTATTACTTAGAGCACAAGAGTATACCATTACATTTGTATGCCACAACTTGTTTAGCCATTCCCCAACTGATGGGCATCCCCATGATTTCCAGTTCTTAGCCACTATAAAAAAAGATGTTAAAAATATTTTTTGTACATGTGGGCCCCTTTCCCATTCTTTTTTTTTTTTGCTTTTTTTTTTGGAGGGCAGTTGGGGTTAAGTGACTTGCCCAAGGTCACACGGCTAGTTTTTTGTGTTAAGTGTCTGAGGCCGGATTTGAACTCAGGTACTCCTGACTCCAGGGCCAGTGCTCTATTCACTGCACCACCTAGCCGCCCCCCCCTTTCCCATTCTTATGATCTCTTTGGGATACAGCCCTAGAAGTGGTATTACTGGATTAAAGGGTATGTGCATTTTAATAGCCCTTTGGGCACAGTTAGAAATAGTTCTCCAGAATGGTTGAATTAGTTCACTGCTCCACCAACAATGAATTAGTGTTCCAACTTTCTCACATCTTCTCCAACATTTATCATTTTTCTGTTTTGACATCTTATCCAATACTATAGGTGTGATCTGGTACTTCAGAGCTGTTTTGATTTACATCTTTCTAATCAAGATTGATTTAGAGTATTTCATGATATGATTATAGATATCTTTAATCTCTTCCTCTGAAAACTACTTGTTCATATCCTTTGACCATTGACCAATTGCAGATGACTTTTATTCTTGTAAATTTGATTCAGTTCTCTATATATTTTAGAAATGGGGCCTTTATCAGAGATACTGGTTGTAAAAACCCTTTCTCAGTTTTCTGCTTCCCTTCTAATCTTGGTTTCATTGGCTTTGTCTGTACAAACAATTTTCAATTTAATGTAATCAAAATTTTCCATTTTGCATTTCATAATGTTCTCTATCTCTTGTTTGCTTATCAATTCCTCCATTCTCCATAAATCTGACAAATAAACTATCCCTTGTTCCCATAATTTGTTTATATTATCAGCCTTTATACCCCTCTTTTTCTTAGCCAGTACTAAATGGTTTTGATGATTGCTGCTTTGTAATACAATTTAAGATTTGGTACGGCTAGGCCACCTTCCCTAGTATTTCTTATCATTGACTCCCTTCATATTCTGGACCTTTTGTTCTTCCAGATGAATTTTTATATTATTTTTCTAACTCTAAAAAATATTTTTTGTTAGTTTGATTGGTGTGGCACTGGGTAAGTAAATTAATTTAGAATTGTCATTTTCATTATTTTAGCTTGACCTACCCATAAACAACTTAATGTTTTTCCAATTATTTAGATCTGACTTTATTCATGTGAAAAGTGTTTTTTTAATTCTGTTCATATAATTTCATATAATTTCTGGTTTTGTTTTGGCAGGTAGACTCCCAAATATTTCATAATGTCTACAGTAAGTTTAAATGGAAATTCTCTTTCTATCTCTTTTTGTTGGATTTGTTAGTAATGTGTAGAAATGTCAGTGATTTATGTGTGTTTGTTTTATATCTTGAAACATTATTAAAGTCAAAGGCTAAGACTTGGCAGAACAAGATTGGTACTAAAATTAAGAAGGGCAAGAAAAGGCAATGAAAGTTGAAATGGCTCACCAAAGGATGAAGAAGGGGGAAGAAGCAGAGAGTAACCAGTGCAAAAGTGATGACCTGGAAAAGAACTGAAGTGTGAAAGAATTGAAGAACACAGTGAAACAAAGAACCTAAAAGTTGAAAATGGAGGAAAAGATGGAATGATAGCATATTGTAATTAGATCAATGAATTTCAGGTATTACTGAATGGGAAAGATGAAAACTTCTCAGCCCATAAGTTTTCTTGTGGGAGCAAGCCAGAGTTCTGGCTTCCCCCTTCTTTACTACTGCCACATCAGCATTAGGCCCCTTCAGGGGCTTTCCATGTTCACCCTTGCTTGCAACCTTTTCCCTTCCCTTACTTTAGCATTTACCAAACAAGGATGTGATCAATACCCTAGTTCCCTGCCCACTTCCCAGCCAACAGTAGATAGTGGCACACTTCTTGTTCCTTATCATTGGAAGAGATTTCACACCCACCTCCCAACCAATGGGAGAAATGATAGGGGTTGGAGAAGGCTTGACTGCTTTAGGGTACAAATTCTTTCTCTGTCTTCTGTTACGTGCCTCCTTTCCCTGATCTGTCATGGAGAGGACTGCCCTCTTCCTGCAGGGGAAGAGAATAAAAATTTCCTGTTTTTATCCTGAGAAAATTCTATGTTCTTGATCAAATTTTCAGTGCGGTTTTTCACCCCACAAATTATAAATTCTGAAATTTGTGTACTCGTGAGTGATGGCAAGATGAAGGGCACTGCCATCTCTTTGTGTAGGAGGTTTAAGTCATGGGAAATAACTAAGATGAGGAACTAAGAGATTAGGATATTTGAAGACGTATCAAAATACATGTTGAAGTCTCCTAGTAAGAGATGGGAGTCAAGGAGAGGAAAAAGATTGTAAGCCAAGTAAGCACTGAACTCACTGGAGAAAGAAGGGAAGCATCCTTTATGTCAGTAGATAAAAACCACCAGATTTTTCACTGGGTGGTAAAAATGGATTAAGAATAAAGGAAGAGAGGTTACTGAATGATGATAGCAGAGTAAGTCTGGAAGTGGCAATGGGGAGTATGGTATATTTCAGCTCCCTCAAATCAACCAACTTGTTGGTAGAAATGAATGAAACTATAACCAGTATTGGAAAAGAGGCCAAGGAGGCTATGCTTTAAGAATGAGTCAGGTCTTAATGAAAGTCAGAAGATAAGTATGAGAAAGGAAAAAGATTTAACATAAAAGCAAGTTTGCTACATATGGAGCAGGTATTCCAGAGAAGATAGTGGAAGGGATGAGTAGCTTTAGTTTGAGGAGGATTAGAATGAGATAGTGGGTAGCTGAGATTAGAAAAAGGAGTTTAAATAACAGACAGACATTTAGAATCTTTTGGATAAGGTGAGCATGAGGAGGCAAGATACTGTTATTCATTGAGGAATATGTTCAGTTAGGTTACCTCTTCTCTTGAGATTTGTCCTCAGGGCAGAGTACCTAAAAACGCTCAGGCAAGAGAACCACTGGAGGCAGCTAATGAAATGCTGTGTCTCTCTTTTCCCTACAGGTAAGCCAAGTCATTTCATGAGACCAGCAGAAGCAGCATGATGAATTCTGTTTCCCTTTCTGCAGGGAGGAAGAGGACAGGCCAGGAGATAACCATGAGGACTAGGATGGAACAGTGTCTTTCTCCATCTTTTGAGCTTGAAAAGAAGCCAGTCAGTAAATGATCAACTGAAGATATTAGCCCAATGAAATAACATAGCCTTCTTTGTCCACTGCAGGTTGAAAGTGCCCTGGAAGTAGGAAAAGTCCAATCACAAAGAATAGGATGCTACTGAATGACAGACATCTCTAGGTTCCAGGTACTTGAGTATCATATTTCACCAAGGATAAATCTTAACAATATGAAAACTTTGATTTATTCAGGATCTTTTTTATTGGAGCCACTTATTTGTGTTTTTACTTTAAATGGTAGTGTTGGAGCATCTTTTTGCCTTAGAGAAAGATATGAGAGAAAAGGGCATAGAGCAGAAAACCAGAATTATGAAGGTAGTTCTGGGATTGGGAGAAGGGGGAGGGAGAGCGATAGGAAGGAGGAAAGTCTGTGCTTCTCCACTGCCACCCCTTCAGAGACCTATAATGATGATCCTGGAGAAGATACCATAGGAGGATTAAGTCATGTCCTAGATAGAAAAATATTGTTTTATTTTTTGTCTGTTTGGGTTGGGCTTTTTGTTTGTTTTGTTTTTTACAATTTAAGATTCCAAAGGAATTTCTGAACTGGCCTCCTGGAGAAAGGAGAGAGAATTTCTTGTTAAATGTTACATTTTTGGAATGTACAAGTGTCTTGTTGAGAAGAGGACCTATCTGAGAGCAAGGATATGGTGGAGGGAAATGTACATTTTGTTTTCTGCTTTTGCCATGAACTATTTGCTTTGCACAGGGCCAATGGGAAAATTATTGGACTAAGAAGGGCAAGTTTATTTTTCTTCTTGTGGGACTCCTACAGTTTGGTGGTAAGACTATGGCTTGTACAGGTTCTTTGGTTTAGATAGGATTCATGGAACAAGTCGCCTTTTTAGCACTCCCACGTAGTTATTCTGCCAAGTATATTACAAAGTTAAAAAGGTTATGAGTCTAAAATACTATTTAGATGTCTGGGGAAAAGGGGGAGGGTTTTATCAATCATTTATTGTTACTGTGTATCTTTTATGTTTCTGCATTGTGTGAAAGTTACCCTGTACCAAATATATATATATATATATATAATTGCTTTGAATATTTATACAGCAGCGGTTCTCAACCTGTGGGTTGCAACCCCTTTGGGGGATCAAACGACCCTTTCAGAGAGGTCACCTAAGACCATCAGAAAACACATATTTCTGATGGTCTTTGGAATTGAGACACCACTCCTCTATCCAATTCCAGGTGGGTCCACCCACATGTAGATATGCCCACATATGAGTATTAAAGGGCTGCGGCATTAGGAAGTTTGAAAACCACTGTTATACAGGATCTAGAACCCTTATACACATCTCTGTAAAGAACTTAAATGTGGGATATTTGGAGCTTCACAAAGGAAACCGAATGAAGTAAAAATCCAAAAATATATGATTACTGCAGTCATTCTGAAGTTTAAATTCATCCCAGGTGAGTCTAGAGCTTGGTATTCTGGTCCATGAGTTACAGACAGATAGAGTATTAGTATGGTACATAAGATTCCCTTTCTTCAAATTCTCTTTAAAGTAGATAAAAATCTATAAGTGTGACCTGACAGCTTATATTCAGTGTAGCCCAGAAATAAATAATCAAATTAACACAATGTGGTTTTCATCATCAAGTATTCTCTTGACAAATCCAGGAGCCTTGACTCCACAAGGATAAAATACAAATCTGCTGTGTAACCCTGAACTCAGTCTGCTTTCTTTAATAACAGCACCTGGGTAAAACAGAACTGATTATAAGTAACAGTTAACTACTTAACAGAGAAGAATTTTTTAAAACCAGAAATATATTTAAGAGCCAAAATGTTCATTAATGTCAATATGCAAAAAATAAATCTGATGCAAATCAAGCAAAGTTAAAAGACACAAGACTTTTTGTATCATAAATGTATATCAAATTCTAATGTGCTTTGGGAGGAGCTATTTTATCACATGACAATGGTTTCACAAAGCAAAACTAAAAAAAAAAGATTGAAACAGTTTTTTTTCCTTTTCAGTGTATTACAATTACAATAACTCTTCAATAATTAGGCATTTGGCAATTTGAAGTATTACTGATTTTATTGTAACCTCATCTTTACTTTTCAATTGGCAACTACAGATTCTCAGCTATGCTCAATAGAGGAAAAAGATGAGAGGTGCTATGTGAGCAAGTTTGTGGAGCTGCTGGTATCCTGCTAGGTGCTTCAGTGGTCTTATTTGTGCACTTATAGCAGATTTTTATTGTTTGCCTTTAAAACTCATTTTTTTATTTCAAATATGCCACCAGAGAGTAGTGGAAGTCCTTTGGGTTCTAAACCCAAGTATATAAAGTCAGTGATGTAGCTTAGTGAGAAAATAAAAGTGTTAGATCAACTTTATGCTAAAATATCTGCAGCTGCTGTAAGTAAGGAGCCCCTTAAGGATCTCAAGTTGCACAAGAAGCAAAAGTTGCTGATAAATTATTTCAAGCTTCTGTGTCCTTCATGATCTCCAATGCTATCCACCAGCCATGAATGATAGTGTCAGAGATGATGTCAAAAACTGGTGAGTTTCAATGTTTCCCAAAGCAGCAACTAAAGTCCCAGAAACCTCTCCCTTGGTTTTCAGGGGCCTGTATCAATAATGAGATATTCACAACACCCATGATGGTTATGAATATGTTGGTGTAGTTTTGGATCACAAAATATAGCAAACTCTCCACATGGAAGGCAGAACCAAGGTCTTTA
>JAQQSW010019594.1:0-11017 GCA_028646575.1 Pseudocheirus occidentalis
TAACCTAAAAGTGAACAAACAAGTTAAATTTTAAAAAAATGATAATAAAATAAAATAAAAGAAATGGGTGCATGATTTAGACATAAGGGGATGATACCAAAAGCAAATTAGTAGAGTGAGGAATAGTTTCTCTGTCAAATTTATGGAGAAGGGAATGGGGGTTTACAACCAAACAAGATAGAGAACATTATGAAATACAAAATGGATCATTTTGATTTCAGTAAATTAAACTATTTTGAACAACAAAATCAGTGCAACCAAGATTAGAATGAAAACAGAAAGCTGGGAAATAATTTTTACAGCCAGTGTTTCTTACAAAGGCCTCATTTCTCAAATATATTGAGAACTGAGTCAAATTTGTAATACTATAAGTCATTTTTCAATTGATAAATAGTCAAAGGATATGAACAGGCAGCTTTCAGATGAAGAAATTAAAGCTATCAGACATATAAAAATGTTTTACATAACTATTGAACAGAGAAACAAATTTAAAAAGCTCTGAGGTACCAACTCACATCTATCTGATTGGCTAAAATGAGAGAAAAGGAAAATGATTAATGTTGGAGAAGATGTGGGAAAATTAGAACATTAGGACATTGTTGGTGGAGTTTTGAACTGATCCAACTATTCTGGAGAAAAATTTTAAATTATGCCCAAAGGGCAACCAAACTGTGCATACTTTTTGATCCAGAAATACCACTACTATATCTGTATGCCAAAGAGATCATAAAAAGGGGAGAAGTATCCACATGTACAAAATATTTACATCAGCTCTTTTTGTGGTAGCAAAGGATTGGAAATTTAGTGGATGTCCATCAATAGGGAATGGCTGAACAAGTTGTGGCATATAAATGTAATGGTACACTGTTTTTATATAAGAAATGATGAACAAACAGATTTCAGAAGGTTTTGGAATTAAGAGGGGCTGGCAAAGTATTCCTACAAAATGTAGGTTTCTACGTGGAATTTAAAGGAAGCCAGAAAGGTCAGTAATCAGAATAGCGAAGGGAGAGTGTTCCAGACATGAAGAGAAATGAGAGAGATTATCCAGACCAGAGAGATAGAGGGTCATGTTCATAGAATAATCAGGAGACCATTGCTGGTGGATTAAATAAAGGTTTGAGACAGGTTCCCCACCCCTGGTTTAAGAATGGAAATTTAGATGTAGTCAAGATGGGAGAATGAAAGCAGGGACTCACCTGATTTCCCCCACAAATTCTTTCTAGTACCTCTAAAGAAATAATCTGACCAAGTTTTAGATTTGTAAACTCTTAGGAGACAGTGCTTTCCAGCCCAGGACAACCTGGAAGGTTGATGGGAAGGATCTGTTGCATTGGGCTGGTAGAGTACAGAATGTGTGGAGTGTAACAGCACAGACCCTAACATAGTGGACCAGGAGTGGGCTCAGGTAGACCGAATGAATTCCCAAACCTCTCAGCACAGGGGTCTGTCAGAACTGGATGTAAGATAAGCACTCAGCCTGCAACACTGGCAACAGCTATTCCTGGGGCTATCAGCCCACAGACTAAATGTTTGGAAGTCATCTACTTGAATTTCCCAGAGCAAAGGTGGCAGATTAAATGATAAGTGCTCTCATCTCCCTTGTTGACCTTGAAAAACCCAGATAATATTGCCCCAGGTAAAATCCTGAAATAGTGGAGCCATCAGAAGGGATATAGCAGTACTTTAGCTTGAGAGGCTAGGGAGATCAATATGAAGGGTCTCTCTTGCTGTGGCTGAAAGGGAGCAGTACAGGACAGGAAATGGCCCAACAAGCCCCACCTCAGCAGACCAATGGAAGATCTTGAGCCCGAGATGGATAGAGTGGGCAAGTGCCAACACCAGGACCCCAGACATGCCTTTGCACAGCCAGAGGAATCTGCAGACACCAGTGCAGATTGATGTCCACCAGTGACTGAAACCACCTGTGACCCAGCACAGCCCTAGGGGAGGAGACTTCTAATAGTCAGACCAACCCTGCCCAACACATGCCCTGAATTTTAGTGTAACCACAGGGAAATTCAGGAAGACCTTTAATGACCTTGGCCTTGGCACACACAAGTCAGCTCCATCTCAGCACCAGGTAAGCTGCAGCATTATATGGCTTCTAATTGGCAGAACCAGAAGCTACAGCATACAGAGCCAGTAATCAGGCCCTTAATGCCACACAGAAAAAAGCTACAGAGCCCCCTCTGCCCAAGAAGGAGACATCTACTCTAAAAGCCAAGAAAAAGGGAATCAAAATGGACAAAAAATATATTGGAAAAACAAAGACCATTGATTTTTATTGGGACAGGGAAAATCAGAATATTAATTCAAAAGAAGATAACATTGACAATATACCCACCTCTACAATGGCAAAAGGGAAAGTAAACTGGTCTTGAGCCCAAAAAGCATTCTTGGAAGAAATCAAGAAGAATTTTAAAAGCCAAATTGGAGAGGTAGAAGGAAAACTGAGCAAATATTTTTTTTTAATTCAGTTGACAAAATGTAAAGTTTTGGAGAAGTTAGGATAAGGCTAGGTTTTGAAGGTCTTTGACTATAATACAGAGAATTTTAAATTTTTTCCTGATGGAAATTATAATACTTTGGAGTTTACTGAGTAGGTCTATGGCTTGATTAGACCAGTTTTTTTCCCAAAAATCAATTTAGTGGTTGAATTGAAGATGGATTAGAATAGAAAGAGATTTAAGACTGGCAGACCCAAGAGGAAGATATTGCAGTAAAATAGAAATGAGGTGATGAAGCTTTCACTAGAGTAGTGGCTGTGTCAGAACAGAGAAAGAGGCATATTCAAGGAATGTTACTGAGACGAAATCAATAGACCTTACTCTGAGATTGGCAAAGGGTGTGAGAGATAGGGAGAAACCCAGAATGACTCCTAGATGGTGAGATTGAGGGGCTGGCAGGATGGTGTTGTTCTCAACAGTAATGGGGAAAGGAAAAAGAAAAGGTTTGGGGGAAAGAGAATGAGTTTTGGGACATATTGAGTTTAAGATATCTACTGGATATCCAATTAGAAATGTCCAAAAAGGCAATTGGAAGTGTAAAAACAAAAGCCAACAGAGAAATTGGGGAAGGACAAATAGATTTGAGAATCATCATCACAGATATGACAATTAATCCATGAAAGCTAATAATATCACCAATTTAAGTATTATAAATGAAGAGAAGAGAAGATATCCCTTGGAAAGAACCCTGGGGGATATTTATTTCTAAAGGGTGTGTTTCGGAGGAAGATCTTGCAAAGGTGATGAAAAAGGAATGAAAATACATGCAAGAAAACAACAAAGAAAGAGTTGTATCCCCAAAATAAATTTGAGAGATAAGAGTATCAAGGATACTACAACATCAACAGTGTCAAATGCCAGAGAGAGATCAAAGAAAATGAGGAGTTGGAAAAGGCTATTAGATACAGCAACCAAACAATCATTTTCTCACTTTGTAGATAACAGTTTTATTGCATTGATAATGTTGGAAAGTAGATTCTAACTTGTTAATAGTGTGAGAGGAGAAAATGTAGAGGCACCTATTACAGATGACCATTTTGGAGAGTTTAGCTATAAAGGTCAGAACAGAAAAAGGATGATACCATAACTGAGATCTAAGGATCATGTGACAATTTCTTGTGTGCCCCCCCCACCAGAATAAGGGAGGCATGAGCATGTCTGTAGGAAGTCAGAAAGGAAACACTAGACAGGGATAATGAAATATATGAGATTGTGAATGAAAACAGGCACAACTTGTCAGAAGAGATGAGATAGAATGGGATCATTTGAAGAAGTAGAGAGGGTAGTCTTTGTAAATAGTAAGGCAAGTTCATCATGTGAGAAACAGGTGACAAATGAGATACTGTCTGAGGACACCTAAATGATCACGGACAAGGAAAGGTGGGTGGAAGCACATGGCTAAAGGTCTTAACTTTTTTCACATGAAATATGAAGCAAGGTCCTCAGGTGAGAGTGGGCAAAGACAGAGAGATGGGAGTTCTGAGAAGGTATGAAAATGTTTGAAAAAGCCACTGTGGAAAGTGGAATAGTGAGTTGATAAGGGAAGTGTGGTAGAATTTCCTCATAGCAATGAGGTTTAGGTTATATAACATAAATTCATCGTGGACTTAGTCAGAACAACTGCTTTATTTTCTTCAATTTTTCTCAGCAGTATGTGGGTAGGAGCCAAGGCAATGAATGGTGGAAATTATTCCAGATAAAGGGTTGCTTAGTCAAAACTGTTACTATGATAAGAAGACCAGGGCTTCAAGAGAGGAGGATAGTGTAGAATAGAATTGATTCTCCAAGAAGGTAAACAGGGGAGAAGAGGAGAAAGTGGCTATCTCAGGGGGGATGGCCAGGGAAAGAATGGAGAAGTCAAAGGTTAGAGCTCCAATGTGGGTGATGTATAGAATTATGTAATGGAAGCAGAGGGAAAGCTGAACAGCTAATATTATTTTCAGTATTTGTGTTCCATAAATTATTTTTACATGTAAAATACGGTATAAATAATACTAGTTACTCTGTTTTATTTTCCTGGAAAATAAAAAGTAGAAACATATTACCTGTGTATTTCCAGACATGTCAAAAGCACTTGCATTGTCTTTTTGGAAGAGGATAAGAAGAAGCCAATAAGGACAAATGATAGATATGTGACATTGAAACAGTGAAGATCAAGGTCCCAAAATGACTTTTTACCAAGCTACTAGTAAATGGGGCCAGAAAGTAATGTTTTAGCTGGAAAATGAATAGAGTAGGAAAAGGAAGTATCATGCAATCATGTGAATGGTAGAGAGTGATGGAGATAGAAAAAGTACATGAATGTGTCTGGTTGTTGTGTGTATGTGTTCCTATGTATGCCTCGTGTATATTATATGTATATGTACACACATGCACACACACACCCTGGTGTGATAATAAATAGAAATAAAATAACCAAAGAAGATAGAGGAAGAGAAGTCATATTGAAAGGCAATTAACAGAAACAATTAGATAATTAAGCTATATTTTAGGAATTTCCTGCATGGGGTTGAATATTATATTTAATACTAATAATTGGTATTTATAATGTGAGAAAAATTCTGCATGTATCCATAAAGCTACTTGTCATAGATAGTAGCTATAAGATAGGAAAAGCAATGGCTGAGAAATTCTGAGACCTACATGGAAAGTGGAATGCAAATAAACAAATGAAGAAAATATCCAGAAATAAAATGAGTCACCTCAAATGTCTTTAAATACAGGCACAAGTTACAAGTCAGAAGCACGGAGTCTCATTTTATATAATCAGAGAATGAGAAGGAATATCAGAGGCAATATAATTAAATCTATATATAAACAATAATGCATTATACAAGATAAACAACAAATGGTCAATCAACTGCTGCTTAAAGATCTTCCAGATCCTTTGAATTGTTTATATTTACTGATGATTATTAAGTTCAGAAACAGAAAAAAAAGTAGATATTCAATGTGGGGAAAGCTAGTTCTTCTCTACATACCCAATTATGCTCTCTTACTTTCCTTTTGTGTAAGTTTGCTTTGAATTTTCCAGGTGACCCAAAAAGCTTTGGAAAGATACATTGTGGATATATGTAGGTCTCATATTCATACATTTATGTGCATTAGAGCTGGAGATTATACACACAAACACACACATATATAGTATATGATATAAACACATGAAATGTATGCATACATACATACACACAAACACACAGACACATATGCATATATGTGTGTGTCTATATCTACATTATCTACATCTATATAGTGTGATGTGTGTGTGTCTGTGTGTGTCTGTGTGTTCATGTGTGTCCGTATGGTACAGAACACTGAACACAAGGTCAGAAGACCAGTATAATATTCTTGACTCTAACACCAACTTCTTTTAAGCTTGAATGTGGCATTTCACCTATAAAGACTTCTACATACCTAAAATAAGACTATTTGGTGACTGTACAATGTACATATAGATCATAAACAAGGCAAGGGCATATGATGCTACTGATTTTAAAGAATCAAAGTGAGGATCCCTAGACTGTAATGAAAAAGTTTTATAACAGTTACTCATTACAAAAAAGGAACTAGGGTTGAACAACAAGCTAAAGGGTGGTATCAAACATGTATGCATGAACCAATGGAAAACTTTTTCTTTTTGCTTGTTGTTATTTCAATGGTACTTTTAAAATATGAAAAGAAAGCAATGAATGGCTGCAACACATTTTGTGTACCCCTTGAACTGAATCTGTGATGGGAAATAGGTGAGAAGCACATGGAATGGGATGGCAAGGGTGAGCTTGGCTATGCATCATTTGAGGGAAATCAACAAAAAGTGTGGTGACAGGTAAATAATTGAGTCAAATAAAATGAAGGTCTTAGACTAGATGATCTCTAAGGAAACATCGTAACTTTCCTCCATAAGAGGAAAGTTAAAATTGTACAAATTATGCTTTTTTAATGTGAGAGAATGAAAAAACATATGGCATTATGGTTCAGATAAACTTTTATTTATAATCCTTATAATCCTTAAAATCTTCAGCTATGGTGAAAAAAAACTTATAATTACTTATAATTTTAACGACCATAGCTTTTGCCCATTAATGATACAACTTGAGCCTCCTGCTTCACCACTTAGTCATTTGGATGAAATATTCTTTGACCTAGCATACTTGATAATATTCTAATTCCAATATACCCTTAAGGGACAGAACCAAAGTTCCCATCCCTGATTATCTTTCTAAGAATATTTGCTAATCATAAAATAAGAGTTTATTTTCATATTCCTTTCAGTGCAACAGAGGAAATGGACAAAGAATGATTCCAAAAACCCTGCCTAGATTTTCATTAGACAAATAAAGAGTTTGGAAGCACAATCTAAGGGGTTAATAGATATGAACACCTTTTTTTCTGATTATTCATTCCTGTTCAGAGAGCATCTTCCCTGAATGGAGCTAAATATATTAGATTATTAAATTTGCTCTAAACATTAATAATTCCAAAAGAAACACAACCAAAATGATAACTCTATAGATTTTAACTCTATCCTAAATTTTTGCAAAATAATAAAATTGATAAACAAAACATATCCTCTCTTAAATAATAACTAATTGTACATACAGTTATGTATGTACACTCCCTGCCAAAAAGAACCTTTACCTCAGAAAGAGAATCCACATCCTTGTATTTTACTTTTCTTTAATTTATTTATTTAGTTTTAGTTTTCAACATTCATTTCCACAAGATTTTGAGTTGCAGTATTTTTCTCCCCATCTTTCCCCTAAGCCCCACTCCAAAAGTGCAACCCTACTGAATGCCCCTTCCACCAATTTGTTCTCCCTTACATCACACTCATCATTCTCCTAACTTTCTAATAGGACAAGATAGATTTCTATACCCCAGTACCTGTATAACTTATTTCCCTATTGCATGTAAAATCATTTTTCAACATTTGTATTTAAAACTTTGAAGTCCAGATTGTTTTCCCTTCTCCCCTACTCACCCATCCCCACTAGGAAGATAAACATATACGTTGATATACGTTGTACATGTGTAGTTACCCAAATCATTTCCATAGTAGTTATATTGTGAAAGACGAACTAATTTCCTTCCATCCTATCCTGCCTCCTACTTATTTGATGTTCTCCTTTGACCCATTCCCTTTCAAAAATGTTTGCTTCTAACTACCCTGTCCCCAAATCTTCCCCCTTCTATTATCACCCCTTTTATTTCTTTCCCCCCTATTTTCCAGTAGGGTAAGATATCCAATTGAGTCTATGTTATTCCCTCCTTAAACAAATTCCATAATAATAAGGTCGGCCCATTCCCTTACATCTTCCTGCTTTTCCCCATCCACTGTGACAGTTTTCTCTTGGCTCTTTTATATGGAATAATTTACCCTAATCTATCTCTCCCTTTCTCCTCCCAATAAATTCCTCTCTCATCTCTCAATTTTATTTTTTAGATATTATCCCTTCATATTCAACCAATCCCGAGGCCTCTGTCTATGTATACATGAAAATACATATGCCCACACTCACATGTATGTTTACGTGCACATACAACCTCATATACATACATATGTGTACGTATACATAAATATGTATGTATGTAGGTAGGTACACACATGTATTCCCTTCAACTATCCTTATAATGAAAAAAATGTCTTATGAGTTACAATTAACATTTTTCCATGTAGTAATGTAAATACTTCAATAAGTTCCTTATGATTTTTTCTTGTTTACTTTCTCATGTCTCTCTTGTTTCTTGTATTTAAAAGTGAAATTTGATGTTCAGCTCTGTTTTTTTTCATCAAGAATGCTTGAAAATCTTCCATTTCAGTAAGTGACCATATTTTACCCTGTATAATTTTACTCAGTTTTGCTGGGTGGTAACTCTTGGTTTTAGTTCTAGTGCTTTTGACCTCAAGAATATCATATTCCAAGCCCTTCAATCCCTTAGTGTAGAAGCTGGAGGTCTTGTGTTATCCTGATTGTGTTTCCACAGTATTCAAATTGTTTCTTCCTGGCTGATTATAGTATTTTCTCCTTGACCTGGAAACTCTGGAATTTGACTATAATATACCTAGAAATTATCTTTTGGGTATCTTTTTCAAGAGGTGATCAGTGAATTATTTAAATTTCTGTGTTGTGCTCTGGTTCTTGAATATCAGTGAAATGTTTGTATTTTTACGATCATAGGTTTCATGTACTCCAATAATTTTTAAATTATCTTTCCTGGATCTATATTACAGGTCAGTGTTTTTTCCTGATGAGATATTTCATATTGCCTTCTATTTTTTTCATTTTTTTGGATCTGTTTTTAGTATCTTAATTTCTATAAAGTCATTAGTTTCCAGTTTCCCCAATCTATTTTGAAGAAATTATTCCCCTCAGTGAGTTTATGAAATTACTTTTCCTTCTGGAAAACTTGGAAAATTCTTGTCCTCACTGGCTTTTTAAGATTCTTTTGTCATTTCAGTTATTCTATTTTTTAAGGTGTCATTTCCTTCGGTGTATTTTTGGGTCTCTTTTAGGAGGCAGTTGACTCACTTTTCATGATTTTCTTGTATTATTCTCACTTCTCTTCCCAATTTTTCCTCTACTTGTCTTAATTCATTTTCTGTTGCTAGTACTACTGTCGCTCCTATCGGGTGCTAGGCAGGGACTCCTAATATGACACACAAAGCTTTAGCCAGCAGTCTGTTGGTTCCAAGTATTGCAATTAATCCTTTAAAAGAATATTTGGGTAAGGACAAGAGGATATACCAAAAGACCAGTGACTATTCTAAATAGGAACACAAGTTTTTAAAAGTTATTTGAGAGTGCAGAACCAAGATAGCAGCAGCAAGCAAGTTATTCCATAAGCTTTCCCAACAACACTGAATACCTATAAAATGTGACTCTAAATAAATTTTATAGTGACAGAAACCACAAATTGACAGAGAAAAACAAATCTTGTGCTGAAAGAAGCCTGGCAGGCCTACAGGAATGTTCTATCATAGCACACTGGGAAGAGGGCACAGTCCTGTGAGGGCCATAACGGCCTCAGGTGGCCCTGAGAAGCAGTGGCCTGAGCAGACTTCTGGAGAGTGAATCACCAGGACCTATTGTTGTTTCCAGACTCGTCAACCCATAAATGTCAAAGAGCAAGTAAACGGTGAGTCAGAAACTCTGTTGGAGAGGAAGGGTGCAGTCTGTCCCCTCACCCCAATGCTCGAAGTGTCAGAGTCATGGCAGCTTCAGCCACTGCCCAGCATGGATGCCTCCAGAGCTTCTATCCTGTAGAATGTAGGGGGACAAAGTCACCATTCAGAAGGTAATAACTCTTGCTTTAATCTGCTTGGATCTGGATCACTGCCTTGGGAAGAGGTCCAGGGGTGTGTGGCCAGTGGGCCAGAACTTGTAGAGGCATGCCCTAATGACTCCAGAAGCAGCAAAAACACCAGCAATTCAGGACAAAGCTCTCCTCTCTGGAAGCAAAGTTCTACCTGAAAAAGAGGTCCACAGTCAAGTAATTGAATAGCAACATGAGCAAGCAAAGGAAGCAAAGCAAGTAGAGAAATCAATCCTTAGATTGGTTTTTGGGGGGTACAAAAAGGAACAAAACAATGGAATGGAAGGAAGAAAACAAAGTCAGAATTTTGCATTAAAAGCTTTGAAGAAAATCTAAATTGCTCACAGGCCATGGAGGAGTGGACGAAGGATTTTGAAAATCAAGTTTGAGAAGTGGAGGAAAAATTGGAAAGAAAAATGAAAATGATGCAAGAAAATCATGAAAAGGGAGTCAACATGCTAACTGGAGAAAATAACATCATAAAAAATAGACTAACTCAAATTGTAAAAGAGGCCCAAAAAGCCAAGGAGGAGAACAATGCCTTCAAAAGCCAAATTTACAGGATGGAAAAGGAATTTCAAAAGGTCATTGAAGAAAATAATTACTTAAGATTTAGAATGGAGCACATGGAAGTTAATGACTCTATGAAAACCCAAGATACTATTAAACAGATGCAAACAAGTGAAAAAATAGAAGGCAATGTGAAATATCTCATTGGAAAAACCACTGACGTGGAAAAGATTCAGGAAATATCATTTAAGATTTATTGGATTATTTGAGAACCATGATAAAAAAAAAACTTAGAAAACATCCTTCAAGAAGCTCTCAAGGAAAATTGCCCTGATAATTTAGTACCAGAGGACAAAATTGAAATTGAAAAAAGTTCAGTGATCACCTCTTGAAAAAAGATACCAAACAGAAAACTCCTCACAATATTATACCCAAGTTCCAGAGTTCCCAGATCAAGGGGAAAATATTACAAGCAGCCAAGATGAAATAATTCAAATATTGTGGATGACCATATTTTCCCCTGGAATAATCTGCTCAATTCTGCTGGGTAGTTGATTCTTGGTTTTAATCCCAGCTCCCTTAATCTTCGAAATATCATATTCCAGGCCATGCGATCCCTCAGTGTAAAAGCTGCTAGATTCTGGGTTATCCTGATAGTGCTTCCACAGTATTCAAATGGTTTT
>JAQQSW010019595.1:0-11017 GCA_028646575.1 Pseudocheirus occidentalis
GTTGTTTTTCAGTTTTAGATCCCCAGTACCCCTGGTATAGTTACATTATAAATACTCGAATAATTCTTGAATTGGATGGAATAAAATATAATTTAACTTATTTGTGGGGAGAGGAGTGAAAGGAGGTACTGACAAAATGACATGGAACAAGAATTGGTGATATGCAGGACCCAGTCTTCAGAGGAGACACTCCAACATGCTGACATAATTTCTTGGGATCATTTTGCTTGGGAGCTACCTTGGCACTTTATTCATCAGATTCTAGAATCTGATTTTGTAATACTAATTAACTCAATGGCTTTCATAAAATGCTCAAAATGAATTTAATTTCTTCTTAATAATTCTTTTAAAATTAAAATATGCATATGAAATTATGAAAATATGAAACCTAAAATATGAAGTTGTATGTTTTCAGACACAATTATAGAACCAATCATTAAAAACAGGAGCAAGAAATGCTATGAAATAAAAAGTAATGAAATCATAGTACTTAAAAGTCCTAAAATTATTAGTTTATGACTAAATTCTATGAGGATAAACTCTTTTTCTTATTCTGTATGGTTTTTGTGTGAGATAGATACTCAAAAACTTGTGATGATTTTATGGTGCAAATAATTCAAGACCAATTTCTGACTCGTACAATCATCTCTTTGATGGCACTTGTTGGCTAAGGATGCAAGACGAGTAGTTTTTAGTAAAAATAAAATGCTGATGGTAAAAAAAAAGTGTATATATGTACATGTGCACACATGCATGTATGTATGCATATGCATACACAGTTGGTTGCTTTTTAAAGTGAAGTATTACCTTCTGCTTGAGGGGTGACAATGCATGACTCGCCAAAGAGCCCTGTGCCCAGGCTCTCCTCCACTTAGCGCTTATCATTGTTTATAACCTGGCTTCCTTGAGAAAACAGCTGGAATGAGCAAAAAGAAGCCAAGATTTTGAGTATCAAGTAAGAGGAAGGCTCCACTCCATTCCTCCTAACCACAACACTTTGCCTATAGCTCCAGCTAAGCTATTTTCAGAAGGGAGAAGTAGGAGGGCTCAGCCAAAGTTGGATACACTTACTAGAAAGAGGAGCCAGGTCTGGGTCTGGCAGCAGAGGAAGAAAAGCAGTTGAAAAGAGTAAGCAGCAAAGAACATGTCACTAAGTAGAATTTTGCTAAATTTCAATTTGCCAATATATGAGCAGAGGATAGATTTTCTCTTCTCTTGCCAAGTGCATTTTGCATGTACTTAGACATTCTGGCCATTAATTTGATGGAACGTCCTACATCAAAGGGAAGCCAGGGAAGTGTGGTCTGTCATCTATTTTATGAAATCTAGAAATCATAGCAAGGGGAAATGCAGTTGGAATGGGAAGCAAGCAGCAAGGAAGATTAATTCTATGGATATAGGGAAGCGCTTAACCGGGACCCTGCCTAGTTAATCAATGCAGTAGACTAGTCTACACATTTTTGTTTCTAAAACACTGCCATCATTGGTCCCACTTAAAAGCCTGCCTTCTACAAGAAGTTTTTTCTAGGCTTACTTCATCTTGGGGTTTTCCTTCTTTGATTACCACCAATTTAACCTGTATATATCTGTTGTGTACACAATTGTTTGCATGTTGTTTCCCTCATTAGACTGTGAGCTCCTTGAGGGTAGGGCCTATTTTCTGTTTTTTTTTCCTTTTTTGTATCCCCAGTCTTTAGCATGGTGCTTGAACACAGTATTGCTCAAAAAATACTTGTTTTATTTTAGAATTATGTGGTCTTTATCCTTAATTTTATATTTTAATGTTCTTGTTTTTCCCCAATTACATGTTAAAGCAATTTTTTAACATTTTAAAAAGCTTTGAGTTTCAAATTCTAACCCTCCTTTCCCGCCTCCCTCTTTCCTGAGACAGTAAGAAATTAGATATAGGTTATACATGTGCAATCATGTAAAACATTTCCACATTAGTCACTTTGTACAAGAAGACTCGAATAAAGGAAAAAGAATGAAAATGAAAAATAGCATACTTCAGTCTGTATTCAAGCAATATCACTTCTCTGGAGACGTACAGTATACTTCATCATTAGTTCTTTGAAATTGTCTTGGATTGTTGTATTGCTGAGAATAGTATGTCATTATCAGTTCTTCATTGAATAATATTGTTGTTACTGTATACAACAATCTCCTGGTTCTCTTCACTTCATGTAAGTTTTCCCAGATTTTTTTGAAATCGTGCTTGTAATTTCTTATAGAACAATAATATTCCATTAGAATCATATATCACAACTTGTTTAGCCATTACTCAATTGATGGGTATCCCTTGGATTTTCAGTTCTTAGCCACCATAAAAAGAGCTGCTATAAATGGTTTTGTACAAATAGGTACTTTCCCCTTATTTTTGATGTCTTTGGGATATAGACCTAGCAGTAGTACTGCTACATCAAAGGGTACACGCAGTTTTATAGGGCTTTGAGCATAGTTCCAGATTGCTTTCCAGAATGGTTGGATCAGTTCACAACTCCACCAGCAGTGCGTTTTTGTACCAGTTTTCCCACATCTCCTCCAATGTCCATCATTTCCCTTTTTTTTCTAATATTAGCCAGTCTAATAGGTGTGAGGTGGTACCTCAGAATTGTTTTAATTTGCATTCCCCTAATCAATAGTGATTTAGAGCATTGTTTCATATGACTATAGATAGCTTTTATTTCTTTGTCAGAAAACTGCCTGTTTATATCTTTTGAGCATTTATCATTTTAGGAATTATTTGCAGGGCTATGCAGTTACCAGTCTCACTCTCTCCTTCTCCAGAGCTATCTGGGTCTGGTGGCAAGATATAGATCAGGATAGGACAGGAGACAGGCCTAGATGCAGTTGGAGACCTTGACCTTTTTAAGCTAAAATATTTCCCAGATCTCAGTTTGTTTGAGAAAACATCCATTCAGTGATTAAAGTATAGGTAAGAATTGAGGCCAAAGATTGCTTAGTTCGCCTTCTCAGAAGAATCATTCTGGGAGGGGAAGACCCTCAGGTTTTGTGGCCAGAACAGAAACAATTGCCATTAATACTCACTGTGAGCCCTCAGAACCCAAACTATGACCAATTGAGGCTTGAGCTAGGGCCTATTATTGGCCAATCAATGAAAGCCAGAGTGATTTGGGTTTAAAGGCATAATCAAATAGTTCCATTTTGGGGTTTTACAGGTAGATTTTTTCCTCCCCTACTTATTTATTCTGTGATTTTTTTTCCCCTGAAAATAACTGGGATAACTCTTTTGGCTCATGTAGTTTTCATTTATGATTTCTTGAAATATAGCTCTGGAAAAACTTGATGTAGTCCACTGGGATTCAAATGGAGCTACTTGATTTTCATAAGGTAAATTTGAATGTTAGGATCAGAACCTTAGGTCTCTTGACTCCAAAATCCATTATGCTGTATGGTGTATATATCGTCATTTTGGTTCTATAGACTAGGACATTGAGTTTTAAATAAACATAAGATTTGCTGACTCTGGTTTAAATTTTTGCTAGGAAAAATACAGTTGTGCCAAGAAATTGTCTATTAAGAAAATATCACTCTACACATGACAATTTTTTAAAATGAAGAAAACATTTGAATAGTAAGAAGGTAATAAATCTTTTATTTCAGGATTTATTTAATTCAATTATTTGCAATGATAGTTTACAAATGTTAATTTTATAATTTCATTATTTATACATAATTAATTTGTAATGATAATGATGCATAATATAGTGACAAAGAATATACCAGTAGGAAAATGATCTGTGATTTCATCAGCTGGGGAATTCCTATACTGGGAATTCTCTCCAAGAAGCAACCTATCTAAGATAAATCCTAGGGAGTAACCAATCAGAAGTTAAATGACTTGCCCCAGGTCACATAGCTATTAAGTAGAAGAGTCAGGATTTGAACACAGGTCTTCCTTACTCCAAGTCCAGCACTCTATCCACCTTGCCAGTATTTGCATCTGAGCAAAACTGTTTGCATTATCTTTCCTTCTACTGCTTATTATATATGTGCACTAAAGAAACAGAGACAAAAAAGAAAATAATAATTTAAAAGAAAAACAAAAAAATCCCCTTGATTTGATTTATTTTTTTCTGTTTTGAAAGAAAATCATCATCTAATAACCTTCATCAGGGAGAGGTGCATTTGAATTGCTCATTAAAATCAAGAAAACTGTGTACCATTGGCACAAAAACAAATTTAATTTGTTTTCATAAAAAGGGAATTAAGTAGTTTTAGTTATTTTTTTTAATCTGGTACTCACATCATTATTCACATTCATCCTATTAATGCTTCATTAAAGCATTACCTCTTTTTTCTTCATGAAATTAAAATTATTACTATAGATCCATATACAAATTTATAGCCCTGTGTAAATTGTAGAATAAATGTAAATCATTTTTGTTAGCAAGCAGAACTGTTGGTCTTGTGTTCTGATCTTCCACCAATTTGTCATAATAGTTTACAGGTAAGTAAAATAAAATTTAAACCATTAACAATGCTTATTTAAATGACAAAATATAGAAAATAAGCATTTGGAATGTGCATTTTAATTTGCTGTCTTGAAACTAACACAGATGTTAGGTGTCCTTATTCTAGAGATCATGGGGGTCTTTGAAGACTTGGGCTTCAAATTCTAGATGGCTCTGCAAAATAAAAGTGAAAAAAATTAGATATAGCTGACACTAAAGTGTATTGGATTGTTAGGATTCTTAAAGTGGCCCATTTCAAGGGATGATTTAATCCTAAATCTAAATAAAAAGTCTTTCCAAACAGAGTAAACAATTAAAATGTTTTAATCCTGTTAAGATGGATATGACAATTGGGGAAATGGAGGGACATAAGGAGCTGCTGAGGGAAGGAGCAACTGAACTGGGAAAAGTACTTAGAATTTACTAAATCCATCCCTTATTATAAGACAAAGGTCTTATTATCTGTCCTAAGTCATTTCAAATCTAGAATATACAATTATCTACAAGTAATGCTGTCTATATTGAAAGACTGATTTCCTTACAATGCTTAGCAAGGTAATGAGTAATAGAGGGACTATATCCTTTTCCAAGCTTGGGAAATACAAGAGAAATCTCAGATCAATCCACTTCAGAGATGAAGCCACTGAATCCTTTCCCACATTCTCCTATGCTTTACTAAATCCCAGTCCTGACTTTCTATTTCATACCATCACTTTTGTTCAGTAGTTCCTTAATGCCTTGCCATTTCTTTCTCCACCTCATTTACAGATGAGGAAATTGAGGCAAACAGGGTTAAGTGACTTGCCCATAGTCACATAGCTAGTAAGGCTTCCTAATTTGAGGTCCAGCACTCTATCCACTGTGCAATGTAGCTGCCTTGTATTTATCTGTAAACATCCTTTATGAGTATGAAGTGGAAATGATGAATAGATTTAAGGCATAGATTTAGTAGATAAGTGTCTGAATAATTATGGATAAAAGTTCACAATATTCTACTGGAGGCAGCAATAAAAATCACTCCAAAAAAAAAAAAGAGCAAGAAAGCAAAAAAAAAAAAGGCAAAAAGCCTAGGAAAGGGAAAAATATAGCTAACTGAAATGCAGAATTCTAGGGAACAGCAAAAAGAGATAAGGTTTTCTTAATTGAGCAATGCAAAAAAAAATATAAGAAAGCAATAGAATGGGAAAGACAGATATCTTCCAGAAAATTAGAGATATCAAGGGAATATTTCAGGGAAAAATGGGCATGATAAAAGACAAATAATGGTATGGATTTAACAGAAGTTGAAGAGATTAAGAAGAGGTGGCAAGAAGATGCAGAACTATACAAGAAAGATCTTAATATCACTGATAACCACAATGGTGTGGTTATTGACCTAAAGCTTGATATTTTGGAGAATGAAATCAAGTGCTAGGAAGCACTGCTAATAATGCTAATGGAAATGATGGAATTCCAACTGAATCCTATAAGATAATGATATTAAACTGCTGTACTCAATATGCCAGCAAATTTGGAAAACTTAACAGTGACCACTGGATTGGAAAGGATCAGTTTGCATCTGAATCCCAAAGAAAGACAATGTCCCAAATGTTCAAATTATAGAATGATTGTGCTCACATCATATGCCAGCAACATTACGCTTAAGATTCTGAAACCAGACTTCAGCAACACGTGAAACAAGAATTACCAGAAAAGCGGACCGGGTTTTGAGGTAGAGGAACTAAAGACCAAGTTGCCAACATTTGCTAGATTATGGAAAAAACAAATATGGGAATTCCAGAAAACAAAACCAAACATCCACTTCTAGTTGAGTATGGATCACAACAAAATGTGGCCAGTCCTCAAAGAGATGGGAGTATCAGATCATCTTATTTATCTCAAAGGAACCTGTGTGGGGGCCAAGAAGCAATAGTTATAGTCACACATAGAACTGACTGGTTTAAGACTAGGAAAGGAGTACAAGGCTATATATTGTCACTTTATTTATTTAACTTACATGCAGAGTACATCAAGTGAAATTCCAGGTTGGCCAAATCAAAAGTCAGAAATAAGGATGCTGGAAGAAATATTAATAATGTTAAATTATAAAGATAATAAATTAAGTGAAGAAGAATTAAGAAGTCTTTTGAGGATGAAAGGGGGAAGTTTAAAAGCTGGCTTGAAGCTTAATGTTAGAAAAAAATACTAAGATCTTGGCAACTGGTCCCTTCATTTCCTGGCTAATAGAAGGAAAGTCAGATTTCATATTCTTGGGCTCAAAGACTACTACAAACAGCAACTGCAGCAATGAAATTAAAAGATACTTGCTCCTTAGAAGGAAAGCTCTGGCAAATCTGGACAGCATACTAAAAAAGCATAGATACCACCTTGCAAACAAAGGTCTATATAGTCAAAGCTATGGTTTTTCCAGTAGCAATATCTGGCTTGTAAGAATTGGACTATAAGGAAAGATGAACTCCACAGGATCAGCACTTTCAAATTGCAGTGCTGGAAAATCTTTAGAGTCCCTTGGACCACAAGGAGACAAAATCATTCAATACTTAGAGAAATTAACTGAGGATTTTACTGGTCAAGTACTGAAGCTGCAACTTAAATATTTTAGCCACAGAATGAGATCACACTCACTGGAAAAGATCTTGATGTTGGGAAAGGTTGAAGGCAAAAGGAAAAGAGGATGTCAGAGAATGAGATGGATGGCATCATGGAAACAATGAACATGAATCTGGACAGACTTCAGGAGATAGGGGAGGATAGAAGGGTCTTAAATGCTAAAATCCATGGGATCATGAAGAATTGGACATGACTGAATAGCAAAACATGCAATAGCCCTCTGATACGATGAAAGCTCTTGAGGCAGGGATTATCTCACTTCGCTATTTGTATACCCCCTGACGAGCACAGTGCCTGGAACATAGAAAGTATTTAATAAATACTTGCTGATTGATACAGGATGATAAACAAGACAGATTCAAATGAAGGCTTTGTTTTTATGAATGAAAACGACGTGGGCATATTTACAAGGAAGAAACTACTGTATAAGGAAACATTAATAAAAACATAAGAGAGAAAGGATGATTCAGGAGGAAAGATCCTAAAAGAGAAAATGGAGAACTGTATCCCAGGTTAAAGTCTTTAGAGAAAAATTCACTCCACAATTCCCAGGTAGTGACAACAGAAAGACACTCAAAACAAATCGTATTAGGAACTTGACTGGGGGAAACCCTGGGTGATACTTCATCTTGACAGATGGAAGCTTAAAATATATTTCATATGACAAGAGAGGGCAACTGGTCTTACCCTCCTAGTTCCACTGTGGTGTTTCACAGTTCCTTTGGATACTGTCTTTCTAGGATTGGAAAGGTTCTTCAGAAACTACAGAAAATAATGAGCTATGAAAGCATTGTAGTAGGAGACCCCTAAGTGCTAATCCAGTTGTCCTTTCCTATAGGTACAGCTTACTCTAACCACACAGGAAAATTTATTTGTACATGGCCAACTACTCAGTTAATGCTATGGAATGAATATGGGTATTTTCAGTGACTCTTAATACCTTTGATTCTGGCAAACATGGACCAAATGCTTCTAACAAAAGGGCTTCTTCTCTTACAGATTTTTCATAGTCTGCAAAGGATAGCTTCCCATCATGGTCATGATCCTAGGAAAGATAAAGAATATAAAATAGTGGATTTCATGACAACAGTGGTTTTGCCAACATGATGTGTTACATATGTATAACATTATATATATGAAAGAAAGAAAAAATACACGAGTTTTCTTTTTATCAAGGAGGAGAAGCCACATGGCACAGTGACTAGAGATCTATTCTCAGAGCCATGAAGACCTGGGCTTTAAATATTGCTTTGAATACATACTGGTTCTACCTGGGTGAGTAACTTAGTTTCCTCATGATCTCGGTACTTTTCTAAGGCTATCAACTGTGGAAGTACTTGCATTGTTAGAAGGAGTTGCCTCATGAGGAATTCCTTATACTAAGGAAACCACTGATTCAGTCTGTCTTCTATTTCCACTGAAGAGGAACAAAATGGTTACTGAATTGTCCTTTTTGTTTTCTCTCATGCCTAGCTGATTGTTTTGATTGTAATGTACTGATCATATTTTATTATAATATGCTTACCATTTTCTTAAGTGTTATATCAACTAAATCTTTAATCCCTTCATCTGGATCTTCTTCACTTGGTTGCTTGAGAAGGCTGTTTTTCAGCATGTGAAACATTTCCTCTCGTGAAATGAAACCATCACCATTCAAATCGTAAACTTCAAAACAATCTTTTAAAAACATAACAAATTGTAATTTTATAAAGTTGACATTTACTTTCTCTTAAGTAATTTTAGGACATACATAGGGTAGGTAACTAGGATACTAGCAATTTTAATCATTTTCATGGTGATTTCACTAGTACGTTTAGAGCTATCATTACTTTTATAATTTTGATTGAGATAAAAATTCATGCAATCAGCCTAATATAAGAACCAGTTTTGTATTCATATATGCAACATCGAAGCACGCATCTATGACCTAATGCTGCAATTATAGCTTAGCCCAGAGTCTCCCTTTCCTCTAAGCTTAGAAACTTACTATATTGGGTAGATTGTCCTCTCATATTACTTGCTCCCTATAATCATCCTCATCAAATCCAATATATAATTTCTCTCTAAAGGGTGGGCTAGGTTAATGGAACCCAGAGTATGCTTGATTTCTAGTATTTTCTTAGATAGTGAATTTGGGGCCTGACTCTTCCTCCCTTTGTTGATCAATTCCACATGCTATCTACCACAGTGTGAATGTCTACTAGCCTCATCAGTGTTAGAAAATTTGATCACCTCTCAGTAAATGTAAAAGTATCCTATTCTGATGTATGCCCTACAAATCTTCTCGATGTTGGGGTGGAAGATGAACTTAACATATGAACTATAGGGCTATAAAACTTGTTCAAGGACTTCAACAGGTCCCAGGCTACTTTGGGTGCTGCTTAGACCTATGTCAGTTTAAGAGATCTGGCTGAGTTTTTGTTACATTGAATATAGTGTTAACCTCAAGGCTCCATTTTATTCTGGGCAAAGTAAAAAAATCTTTGTTCCCATTGGGACCCCTGGCAATATTCAGAGTATATTCTGTTCCCTCCATATCAGCCCTGTCCTCCTGAACATCATCTAATTTGCTAAAATTAACCTTAGCATGAAATTAGACCAGATGGAATGGCTCTAGTAGAGAGTACAGTGATACTACTGGTTATGGAATACTTAAAGTGCTATATAAATGTTTATTCTTGAGAAATTCTTGATTGTCCAATGGGGCCCCAAAAGGTTCAGTGCTTTTTGGTCTTCTATAGGATGTTAATGATTTAGTAAATTTCCTTTTATTTTTTTCTAAATAAATTGATTTATTTTTAGTTTTCAACATCCATTTCCACAAGTTTTACATTTTCTCCACCTCTTTCTTTCCTTCCCCAAAATGGTGTGCAATTTGATATAGGTTCTACATAGGCATCCTTTTCATTCTAAGATGAAATGTTATACAGTAAGATTACAAAAAATAAACAAAAAATGCCACAAACCTTAAACTAAAATTTCTGTTCCTTTCTCCCCCTTGCCACTAGGCTAAGTATCTTTTGTAATGTGTTAAATGAGATTTATAGTTTTGGAGTTTTGCAGATATTCTCTAAGTGAAGTGATTTTTGAAATAGTAATTAATTATGCAAATATCACTATGAATCTTAAGTGTCAATCTTTCATGATAGCTATATAGTATGGAGTATGTAAACACAATACATAGAGGGAACTAGATGACAGTGCTGGGTCTGGAATCAGGAAGAAAATATGTAGAGTAATGGGGATATTACATTCTTTTTTCTTTTAAGTAGAAAAATGAAGAGAAATACATACCAGTCCACAAGCCCTTCAGTGATATACCTAACACTCAGTTTAGGCAACACACACACATGTATGTATGCATGTATGCATGTATGCATATGTCTTATGTCATAAATTGGTTATGAAATGCCAGGAAAAAGTTTTTCCAAGTTATATCCATAAAAGGGGGAATCTGGGGTATTTTGTGCTGTCTTTTGACTGTTTTTATATTTTGTGTCTTTTCTATGATTCATAGTAATCAAAATTTTATATTAATATTATTGTTACTGAACAAAACTGTGCTGATGTAACATAAAATGTAGCTACTGGTGATTCCTTGTTGTATTTCATCTATGGAATATCCTTCTGCAGCACTCAATTGTTATCAGACAGCATACTTGGACTCCATTTACCATGGCATTCCTTTTTTCTTATGGAGATTTCTTGATAGAAGCATTCCCTGTGCTCATTACTGACAATGCCTATTTTTTTTGAGGAAAGTCCATTTACATCGTTGTAGTGGCAATGTGTATGTATAGTTTTCTTATCTCTGCTTGCTTCATTCTGTACCAGTTCATATAGATCTCTCCATGTTTTTCTGTATTCATTATAATCATTATTTTGTACAAAACAACAGTATTACATTATATTTATTCCATTATATTTTGTTT
>JAQQSW010019596.1:0-11017 GCA_028646575.1 Pseudocheirus occidentalis
AAGATATATACAGGAAAAATTAAGATAACAAAAGGAAGGCACTAGCTTTAAGGAGGATCATGAAAAGTCTCTTATAGAAGCTAGGGCATGAAGAGATAACGTGAGAGAACATTCCAGCTATGGGGTAACAGTCAGTGAAAATGTCTGGATTCCAGAAAGAGTGTCTTGTACAAGGAAAAGCAAGTTTGTCAGTGTCACCTTTTGAGCTATTAGTATGATTGTACAATGGTGTAAAGTCAAGCACGAGCAGCTTTCCAGAGGACTGCTGCTGTGAATAGCTTCAAGGTTCTGATTACATAGTATAGTGAACTCTCTCCTTATTCAGTGATAAACAAAGACAAAACATTGACAGAAATCAAAGTACAGAATTCACGTTATGACATAACAAGTTATCACTAAAATGGCCGCATAGTTCTAAACAAAATATATTATTCAATTATTCCTTAACTTAAGCATCCTTAAGGAGCAGGCCTCCTTAAGGAACACAAAGTACAAAGGTCAGAGTTCTCCACCCCTAGGTCACAGTAAATCATGATCTTCTTAATTGATACACAGTATCCAAGTAAAGACTTCTTTCATCTTGACTTGAGGATGACTCTCAATTTCCATAGTTCCTCTTCCGTGGCCCCAGCTCCTGCTGAAATCTACCCAGCTTCTAGGTGGATTCAAAGGCAGGCAGCTCTCAGGAACTTGTCCAGCTCCTCATCCAGTTCTTAGTCCTGTTCCTTGTCCAGTTCCCACTCAATATTGAAGCTCACAGTGTCCAGTCTACCTCAAGTCATTCACAGTTCCTGTTTCTGGGAAGACAAAGCTCAACAGAGGCAAAACAATATTCATACACATTGCCAGTACCATCATCAGCTCACTGTTGGCCTGTGAAATCAACAGAGACCCACAAAGTCCAAGAGGTCAACACAAATCATCAATATAGAAATTAACACAGACCCACAAACAAGGTCCAAGAAGTTAATACGAATCATCAGTAAATTCCCAGGACCTCTGAAAGCCTCCTCTAGGACTTCTGTAAATAGACAACCAGAAAATCCTCCTTCACAGCTTCCAGTAAGGTCCCAGGGCTTCTGTACAAAGTATCACAAACAAACATTAACACAGACAGAACAGACAAACATAGAGTACTGGGATACCACAAGTTTTCTCCTTGACACTACCACCACAAGATTTCTTCTCTCTTCTCAGTTCTCTTCTCTCCAGCTTGGGTCTCTCCTTATATATGGTCATTAGCTCCTCTCCTTCTTGTTGCATGGCAACAGGAGTTCACAAGTTCTAGGGCTCACAAGTTGTGGGGTTCACAATTTCTGATTCTAAACAATCATGGGTCACAACTGAAACAAGTTGTTAACTACTTCTTTACTTACCATTATATTTGGCATCTGAAATCCTTATTGCTTTTATTGCACAAGGGGAAAAAATACACACACACAAATATGTGTGTATATGTATATCTACATATACACATGTATATATTTTCACTGAGATCATGCGATAGTTAACTGCTGCTGCATAACACAATACAGAGGTTTGAGACATTAAAACCTAGGTTTTACTATCTTAAGAACAGGTTCAAAGCTCAGAAAAATAAATGAACCCTGATTAGCATTCTAAGAAAGCTAAGATAGAACTCAATTATATACAAAAGGAAGAAAATAATTTTGGATCACAGAACTATCTTATACATCCTCTTTTGTCTTAAGAATGATAAGACATGTTTTAATAACTTTTTTTTTACTATTAAGAACTAAAGTGATTTTTATTCCATCAATTAACCCATTTATTGTTGGACTATGGGCTACAGATATTTGATAAGAAGCTTTTACTGGTCTTTCAATTCCTTCAGTCTTCTGATGGGAGATTTGACTGTGACTGCATAGGTGGTATTGTAGGTCCACACATCACCAGCTACTGTTTTCATGCAGGATCCACAATACCAGATAGCCACAGGCCATCTCTTCATTTTGGTCTTGCCACAGAAGGAGCAGGTATACTTGGCATGCTGGCTAATTTCAACATTCTTCACTATTTTTCTGAGGGATGCACAATAATGTGTTCTGTATTTACCAACCTTCTTGGTTCATTTAGCCAAATTAGTAGCACCGGGGCTGGAGCTTGGAGAGGCAGTAACATTTAATTGCCTACTATGTTCCAGGTGCTACATGAAGTGCTTTTTAATTTAAGATTTAAAAGAGTAATGAAAAAAAATATTTAATAATGAAGTTCAAGCACTTTGAAGTATTTTGCAAAGTAGATAATTTACAGAGTTTTACAAAATATAAAAGAAATTCAATGCACCTAACAATCTTGTCCTTATTTTGTAATCTTTCTATATATTTTTATATGCATATTTACTTTTCCTCTTCCTCCAACAGAATGCCAATTCCTTGATAACGAGGACTTTTTCATGTCTGTCGTTGTTGTTGTTGTTGTTTTTTTTTCCTGCCCTCAGTGTTTCTGATATGGTTTAGGGTTTCTGGGAATCCTGAAATGTCAGGGTACAGGATGGCATCTTTTGGGAAAGAATTCAAGTACTCAAGCCATCTTCCAGTTAGGACTAGAGTCTAAAGGAATCTGCAACTTAATAGAGGTAAGACTGATATGTATAAATAAAAAAGGGCTCTTGAAAAGATTTGGATGGGATTAAGGCATGGTAAATCGCCTGGGGGGGCAGGTGTAATAGTAAAAGGAATGAAGCAGTGTAGGGTGGGTCAGGTACAGTAGTGAAAAGAGAACTAAGTTGTCTGGGGTGGTCCAGATGCCTTGGGCAAAATACAAGTGATCTGGGCTGCGGAAGTGTATGGGAAAATTGAGGGACTGGGTTGTTTTCAGAGACAGGGTCTTCACAAAGATATGCAACCTGGACTCCCATCATGCCATCAGAGTGGTGAACCTGAGATTCAGAGGTTTCAGGATTCAGTCAAAGGGCTGCACTTAAGGACATAGAGGGCCATATATGACCTCTAGACCACAAGTTACCCACCCCTGGTGCATGCTTTAAAATGTTGATTGTTAAATATGGGACATCATTTTTTAAAGAAGAGAAAGAGGGAAGGAGGAAATGCATGGTAACATGTGATGGGCCAAGGAGGGAGCCCTGCCATCCTGCAGCAGGGCTGAGAGAGAATTGGGAGTCCTGCTATCACCCAGCAGGACTGAAAGTGCTATCTTACCCAGAGATTGTGAGTTAAGAGAGATGGGGACTCCAAGAGTGTGGAAAATAGAGTCTCATTTATTGTTCTAAGTTGCAAGCCTTTTATAGGATGCTTCATAATGGCTTTCCCCTGTGGACATCACACATTTCAGTGTTCCTAGGCTGGGGGCAAAAACACCATACTTATCTTGAGTATCCAATCCTCACATCTACATGCTAAAACTCTTCCCTGGGGGAATGTGGAACCAATCCAGGCCTGGCAGCAAGCCTTTCACCTGAGGGGGTTTATTTAACCATTACAGTCAGAGTCTCACTAGCCTGTGCTCCTCAACAGTAACAGAAGGGAATGGAAAAAGTTGAAAGAGGGAAAAGGTAGATTCTAGTTTATCTGTCCAATTTTAAATCTGCATTCAATTCAATAATCTCATACGATCACTGTCAGTTCGTTTAAGCTTTTAGGATTTTAAGACAATAAGCTGAAACACATATAAGCAAAACTATTAAAATATTTAAAAAACATAATGAAACTATGAAAATGTAATATAAATATTAAAATATTACTACATAAAATATAAATATTAAAAACAAAACATCTAAGGAAGGAGGGAAAGTTAACCAATTTTACTAGTAGCAAGTAATGTAGACTACTAATTTCCATTCCTTCCATTTTACTTTCTGTTAAAATGAGACACGAGATTGACTACATTTCAGCAACACTTAAAGATCTCTTTGTACAGATTATAGATAGCAAAAACTGAAACATTTTATTTCTTTTTATTTTTGTCATCTTTTGTTATTAATGCCCAGAATAATATTTGGTTCCAAAGTCTGATCTCTATTAAAACTTATTTATATGTGAATGTGTTTTAAAATCTGAAAAAGTATGGTACAGTGGAACAGAAAATATATTTATAATGGGAGAACCTGAGTTTTAATCCTAGCTCTGCTACCTACACTGTATGTAACCTAGGGTAAGTCATGTGAACTAAGTCTCAGTTTCCTCTTTCTAGAAAATGATCATATAAATTAAGCCCCTTCCAGAAATAAATCCATTAGCCAATATAACCAAAAACACTTTTTGATAATACATGCTCAAAATGTGCCTTCTTCAACTGTAGTACATATGGGAATGGAGGAAGAATATGGGAAAGTAGTGTCTTGAAACTACATAGTAATACAAAGGTTTGGATAGAATATTTTGAGGCAAATTAGCAGCTGCTACCAGCAACAACATGTTGGAACCAGATCAACTACCCTTACCTGCTTACATGCTTGAAAGAACCAAAACAACATTTTCCTCATACCCTTTTAACTCTGATATCCACAAAGGACAGTAGGGGTGTATTTCCATGGAAAGATAAAGACCAACCCCCAAATAAGATTTTCATGGACCAGTGCATGAGGCTCTGACTTTAAACAAGGTGAACAATTTATATCAGAGAACTAATACTGTTAGAACACCTGGTGCTACAAGGCATAATTCTTCCATAAGCTACAGTTCAATACAACCTTGTCAGTATAGGCGTACAAAGAATCCTCACCCAGGAGTAACCTGTATCATCACAGAATACTGAGAATATGGTACAATTAGGTGGTTAACATCAGAAGACAGAGGGATTCTATAACTCAATAATAATTGCTTCCAGTGAAGAAAAGGGGGCCATAGTTGCCCAATATTCTGGTATATAAAAAGTACTTTCATTCTTCAAAGAAACTGACTCATCAGAGCCCCCTCCTCACTCCCACCCCTCAAGCCTCACAACTCTTAGGAACCCATTTCTATTAAATGGAGCCAAATGCTTGGAATAACACTGGCCAAGCATGTGCAGTGCTGTTTATCATGTAGAGCCACAGGACAAAAAATTCAAGCTGCTGAAAGAAAGCACTAAATAAACTATTCTTATGAGAAGTAAAATAAAGAAAATTTGCATATGCATTCAAAGTTGGTTCTTCATCACACAAATGCTACTCAAGGAGAAAAAATATGCATAAAGCTTCAATGAGGCAAAATTTCCATATTGTGGGGGAAAAACAGAACTTATAACTACTTTCCCTCAACTACAATAACTTCTGGGGGAAAAAGAATAAATGTTCACTCAATATCATTTACATGAATATTATGGAAGTTGAGATGTTCTCTAATTTATGAAACAGAAGGTTTTGTTGAACAAATCTGACAACAGAATGCCACATGACACTTAGAATAATAGTTACATGAGGTAAGACTAAAATAAATGATGAAATTAATTCTAAAATATATTTTATTCATATATTTAGGCAAATGTGAATGCAAATTACAGATTTTCAAAGTTCATTACATTAAAAGGAGGCCAGTCAGTTATAGTGGAAAAAGTATTTAATTTGAAGTCAGGAGTATGACTTGGGTTTAAATACTTTCTTTGACACTTATTATAAAGTAAGCAATTTCTCAAACCTCTTTGAATTTTGTTGCTTGAAAAACACTTTTACCCTCTACTATCAATGAGTTATTGTAATTCATGGTTTGGCTTACCTTAGTATAGGTAGATAGATAGATAGATAGATAGATAGATAGATAGATAGATAGATAGATAGATAGATAGATAGATGGATAGATATTTAGATAGATAGACAGACAGATACATAGATACATACATAGATACATTGATTAATACATTTTTTTATTTGTTTTCTTGTTTACATCACTCATTTTCATGAGATTTTTTGAGTTACAAATTTTCTCCCTGTCATTCCCATACCCCAACCCTAAAACAGTAATCCCACTGTAAAGCCCTTACCCTGATCTGCTCTCTTACTTTCTGGTAGGGCAGGGAGGGTCTCCCTACCCCAGCCCCTGTATATCTTAATTCCTAGTTGTCAGTATTGCAGAGCTTTGAATTCTAGATTCTTTTGATTCCTCCCTTGTCACCTACCCTCACTGGAAGGACAATAAATTCAATACAGGCTGTAGATGTGTGTTTATACAGGACATCTTCATAGTGGACATATTGTGACAGTGATCATATGACCCCCTTTCTATCCCTCCACCCCCTTGTTCTGTTCTCTACCCTGTCCCTGTCCCTTTACTGAAGTGTGTGAATCCAGCATCCTTCCCCCAGACACTGCCTTTCCCTCTGTCATGCCCCCTTTCATCCCCATGCCTCCCTACTCTCCTGTGTGGCATGGTGCCCAGTTTAGAGTTTATGCCATTTCTTCCCTAAGCCAAATTCAATGAGTGTAATTGAAAGTAAAGTTGTAACAGTTATTGCTTGCCTCTTCAGTATGGGATGATTGACCCCATTTTGTCTCTCCCTGTCTCCTCTCATTCTACTCCTCTCCCACCTCAGAATTTCACCTTTTAAAGTATCATCCCTTCATATTCAATTGATCCTATACCCTCTATATACACATATACACACATGTTCAGATATGTATTCATACGCATATATAGCCTCCTATTTAGACATATGTGTAAGCATACTTATATATATACAATTGTATTCCCTTCCCCTATCCTCATACTAAGAAAAATTTCCTAAGTTAATGTTATCATTTTTCCATATTGGCATGTAAATAATTCAAATTTGATAATTCCTTATGATTCCTTTCCCATGTTTACCTTCTCATGCTTCTTGTGTTTGATTGTCAAATTTTCTGTACAGTTCTGGTTTTTTCAGCAAGAATGCTTGAAAGCCCTCCACCTCATTGAATGACCATATTTCCCCCTGGAATAATATGCTCAATTTTGCTGGGCAGTTGATTCTTGGTTTTAATCCCAGCTCCCTTAATCTTCAAAATATCATATTCCAGGCCCTTTTATCCCTCAGTGTAGAAGCTGCCAGATCCTGGGTTATCCTGATAGTGCTTCCACAATATCCAAATGCTTTTCACTTGGAAGCCTGTAATATTTTCTCCTTTAACTGGGTATTCTGGAACCTGGCAATAACATTTCTAGGAGTTTTCTTTTGGGGATCTTTTTGAAGAGGTTATTGGTGAATTCTTTCAAGTTCTATTTTTCCCTCTGAGTCTAAAACATCAGGGCAATTTTCTTTGAGGATTTCTTGAAGGATGCTTTCCAAGTTCTTTTTCTTGTCATGGGTTTCAGGTAGACCAATAATTTTCAAATTGTCTCTCCTCGATCTATTTTCCAAGTCAGTGGTTTTTTCGAGGAGATATTTCACATTGCTTTCTATTTTTTATTTGTTTGTAACTGTTTAATAGTATCTTGGTTTTTCATAAAGTCATTAGCATCCACTTGCTTCACTCTAATTCTGAAGCAATTATTGTCTTCAGAATGCTTTTGGTATTCTTTTTCCATTTGGGAAATTCGACTTTTTAAGGCATTCTTCTCCTCATTGGCTTTCTGGGCCTCTTTTGCCATTTGAGTTAATCTATTTTTTAAAGTGTTGTTTTCTTCAGGCAGACTGTTGACTCTCTTTTCATTATTTTCTCACATCATTCTCATTTCTCTTCACAGTTTTTCCTCCACTTCTCTAATTTGTTTTTTAAAGTCATTTCTCAGTCGATCTATCACCTTTAGACATTCTTCACGTGTCTTGGAAGCACTTGGTGTGGGAGTTCTGACTCTGTTTTCTTCCTCCCCTTCCATGCTTTGATCCTTTTTGTCCACAAAAAAGTATTCTAGAGTTTTATTGCTGTTCTTTTTTTTGCTTCCTTTTCCTCATGTTGGCCAGTCAATTGATTGTTTAGTTTTTTTTTTTTAAGCTTTGTGTAACTCTGCTTCCAGGGGGAAAACTCTGTTCCAAATTGCGGCAGTTTTCTTGCTGCCGGAGCTATTAGGGGGGAGTTGCAGCCCCCCCACCCAGCTTTGGCTTGCTGAGAGAGCACTCCAGGACCACTACCAAGACCACGATCTGGATCCAGGCTGCTCAACACAAGAGCACTTCACCCTGATCAATAGACTCAGCCCTCCTGCAGGGTCTGCAGGCCAGGGGCTCTGAAGCAGCCCAGTGGGGGCAGCCGCTGGTTAAAGCAGTTCCTGCCCTTCCCCCACTCCTTCTTTGCCCTGGGGGTAGGTTTATCAAACTGCTTTTCCTCCCCCAAATTAAGTTTCAAAGTTCCACTTTCACTGACCTTCTGAAATCCTGTCTTGCTAGATGTGAAAATCCCTCCAGGTGCGATAGTTCTACTCCCTGGGGTAGACTCATGCTGTGGCTTGGGAGGCTTGGCTCCTCCTGACCACCCTGAGGGCCTGGCTATGGTTTTGGCTTCAGGCTGGGCTTCTCTCTGCTCCCAGCCTGCCAGCCTGCAAGATGATCTCCTGCCGCCAAGCTGCCTTTCCCTAGTCCTTGTTTTTCATGCCTTGCTAGAAGTAGAGTTGCTCAGGTGTTGTAAATCTTCTCTTTTTTAGACTGGCTGCAGCTTGGCTAGGCTCCTCCAGCCACCCTGGGGCCTGGCCGTGTTTCTGCTTCAGGCTGGGCTGGCCTCAGCCACTGGCCTGCCACAGTGAGGCCCTCTTGCTGAGCTGCCTTCAGCATGAGACATGTTTTCTGTATTTTTGTTCAGTTTGAGAGTCCTAGACTTTGTTGAGAGTAATATTTTATGGGTATTATGGGTATTTATGGGTATTTTGGTTGGTTGTGTAGCAGCTGCGGAACCTTGATGCTTGTATGCCACCATCTTGGCTCCACCAATAGATACATTGATAAGCATCTGCACACACACACACACACACACACACACACACACACACACCATAAGAAAAATATAGAGCTGAATGGTTTTAGAGATATTAGAGATGAAAGATTTGTTATATTTTGAATGAGGACATTAAGAGTGGATATGATTTTCAGAGACAATTATCATTCTTAAAAATTAGAGAGGAAATCATGTACATCATGTAATACAATAAAATTATTAAGGAATATAAAGAACATGGCCAAAATATTATACTTATGCAATTAACATATTAATAATTGCCTCAGTGTTCAGTGGGAAAAAAACAAACCATAAAAATAAAAATTCACAATATAAATGAGACTCATCATAAACATTTCAACCTCAAAAAATAAAACTGAACTACTTATTAGGGGTTGGCTGAACTTTGATCTAGACAGATTCACAAATGAATTTCAACAAATATGTAAAGGGCAATAAATAAATAACTATGGTTTAAAATAATTCTTTGAGAGATAAACATGCAACACATGTATGTTTGTTTGTGTGTGTGTGTGTGTGTGTGTGAGAGAGAGAGAGAGAGAGAGAGAGAGATAAAGAGAGTATACACACATACACATATCCTAAATCAGTGAAATAACAAACAGAAAGCTTTAAACCATATATCTATTAAAATACTCATGGAAAAATTTTAAACTAAATCCTTTCATCCAAAAATATATTCATTTTGACCAATTTTGATTTCTACTAGAGATGTAAAGATGCATTAGTAATAGGAAGATAATTAGCATAATTAATCACATGTACAATAAGGATATCCCAAACCACATAATTATGTCAACTGATGCAGAAAAATTTCTTTGGCAAAATAAATCACTCATTTCTATATAAATAACTAAAACTATCAGAATGGAATGAGCATGTTTAATACGACAAATGTTTCCCTTTTTGAGTAAAAAAATGGGGGATCTCAAAACATGATTTTTACAAAAAAAGAATTAAGGGAAGACAATAACCTTGCATACTATTATAATCTAAGATTTTAATATTATTTTTTAACATAAAAAACAAGATCAATGGAACATAGATAAGCAACAATCAGAAAGAATTAAAAGTTCACCTTCTTTAACAAGATCTGTTGGTAAAACTGGAAACCAATGAAAAAACAGTTTTAGAACAGCATCTTATATATCATAATCAGCCACAAATATTTTTTGAACTCTTTAAAAATTAGTACTTGTTGTTGTTGATTTTTAATTACAAATCGGGTAGATTTGTAGAACTCAGGTAGAACTCAGCCAAATAGCTAATAAAGAGAAAAAATTAAAGACAACTTGAAATTACGAGACTTTTGAAGAGGGATAATCAACATAGATAATATAAGAAGAGGACATGTCCATGGGGGAGGGAAAATTATTTTTTATTTAAAAAAATAGGTTGAGAGAATTAACACCAATACATAAGAACAATTAATACTTATTTAAGTGATTAGAGTTTTTATAACATCCACATGAAAAATTGTACCAAATCACTGATAATAAGAAAAAAAATAATTATGAGGTTTTTTTCCATAACCAACAAATTAGTAAAAATGACAAAAAAAAGGAGTATTCTATCATGGAAAGCCTGTCAGAAGGCCAACAAACTGTACTCTTACTGAGGCTTTGATTTGCCCCAACATTGTGGAATACAATCAGTATTATGTTTTGGGGATAAAAGTTACTAAGTTGTCCATCTAGTAGATATGGCAGGGAAGTAAAAGATGGAAAGAGAGGTCCTCCATGTATTAAAATAGTCATAGAAGCAATATTTTGTGTTAGCAAAGATCTTGAAACAAAATTAGTTCTAATGAATTAAAAAATAGCTAAAGAGATTGTGGTATATGAATATCATATACTATTGCTGTACCATAAGAAATTAGGAATATAGAAAACAAACAACAACAAAACCATGGGAAGACTTATATGAAATGATACAGCTAAGTATTTAGAAGAACAGATGACAAAATATTTAATAACTATAAAGGATAAATTTGAACAATTTGGAATTATATAAACCAATTAACACTTAAGAAGTGAATAAGAAGCATATCTTCTTCCTTTTATTGAACTAGGGAATTATAGATTTGAAGCGATGTGCATTTTGTCACACTTGTACAACATAGTAGTTTGTTTTGCTTAATAGGAAGGAAAGAAGGAAGAAAGGAAGGAAGGAAGGAAGAAAGGATGGAAGGATGGA